>OVAN01014462.1:0-12022 GCA_900406275.1 Anastatica hierochuntica | reverse complement strand
AGGTTATTTAATTAATGGCCCTAACACATTTAATCCTTAACATATTTGACCGCACATAATGATTCTTACAACACTAACTCTTGTTCAGAAAATATTGTCACTAACAATCAAATATGCAAACATGTTGAACAGGGACATATAATTTAAAGGAAGCTATTTATCTTTTCTCTCGAATTATCTCTCCTAATTATCTCAAAACCGAGGGTTCTATTAACATAAAATCATCATACAACTGTGAATAGTTAAATAAAAGGAAATTACTTAAGGAATGAGGCGCAAGAGTAATAATAAGATGAATATCTTCATATTTTGACGCATTATCATTGAAGTTGATGACTTTTAGCATCTCGATTTGATTGAGAATGATATACAAACACATATATATATATATACACACACATACACACACAGACAAGAAACTTAAACCATTATAAATATGCCTTTATGGAAATGACAACCGGACAGATCAGAAAATTAGATGAAATGTCTTTTCTAAATATTTTTGATACGCAAATTTTCAAGGGTTTTTTAAACAGCCGTCTTTTGTTTTTGTTAATTCATTTTAATAATCTATCCATTATCATGTGCTGACATGGCAAGTTTTTGAAGCAGGAAAATATTCTGATGTAAATAGCTTCATATGCTTCAATTCATTGATTTCCTTTAGTATAACGTATATTAGTCATTTATCGCTAATGTTTAAATGTTTGATTTCATTGTGAAAATGTTGGGTTGATTTTTGTTTTGTTTATATGCATTAGTTTGGTTATTATTTGATCTAAATTGCTTTACTGGATAGTAACTTTGGTTAAGTTTCTGGTTTTGTTACAGTTTTTTCTTTTTATTTAACAAACAATAAGATCATGTCTCTATTATTGTATTTCTTTTTCTAATATTGATTAATTCTAGAGTGAATTTGTTCACTAACCATTAAAAATACATAAATTAAGCATCTAATCCAAAAAATTGTTAAAAGAAATACTAATAAACTAATAGGGACAATCTACCAAAACCTCCCTTACATGATAAGGGAAAAAATTAAAAATTAGCGAGAGTTAGTTAAATAAAAAAAAAGAAAAAGAAAAAATGTTTGATAATAAAATATGAGTTTTATGTTTGCTATTGGACATAGTTTCTCTTAACTAGGTCAATACCTGCGCATACGCGCTGATATGTTTATACCTATACTATAATAAGTTGATATTATTTTTATTAATCTTATTCAAAATATTTTTTATTTAATTTTAAAGAAAGAATCATTTATATGTTACAAGTTTAAAAAAATTGATATAGTCTCAATATAAATTCAGTAACTTTGGTAGTTACACAAATATGTTATGGAATGTTTTAGTAATTCATGAAGTCAAGATAAAACCGCAGAATCTATACTTTACAAAAAAAATGTCTAACTCAAATTCTTTCATTTTTTATCCCTTACATCTGAAGGATATATGTATGTAGTATGTATCATGACTTTGTTGAGAAAATATTTATCATCAAAACATATTTATAGCAAGGAAGGAAATTTGAATTATGATTTCAAAAGTGATATGTGACACTACTATTAGGTGACATGGTAAGGCTATTTGTTACGCTACTCTGTTTCAGTTGTATTTCTTTCGTTTAACTGCTTTATCAAATCATTGGTTTGGTTGGTAGCTATTCATGTGATGTAATTCCTACCACTGCCGTTAGGTTACCAATCACTGCAATCATCCCTTATCCTATATTTCTTTTAGTAATAGTTTGTGTGTTTTACTGTTTTGTAGCTAAAATTTAGTATTAACCATAATGGATTAAGTTTTATTTGATCCTCCACCATATAAATCTCACCTTAAACCATGAGTAATCGTTCACAATATCAGTCCCACCTTAAACCATGAGCAATTTACTTTGACTTTGTTTATGGTTATAATGTAAAAGTTATAATGTAAAAGGACATCAACACCTTATTTTATCCAAAAAAAAACAGACACTTACCGAGAGATATCATATTTTTGGAAAAGAGAAGAAAAAATTGTGGTACAACTTTATAAAACTATACCCCAATTTACATTGTTCCCATACTCGATAGGCATCTGCACACCACCTTTGTTCTCGTGGAATTCTTTTTGAGGGTGAAAATATAAAGAACAAAGATAAGAGACAAGACAATTTTATCGCTTTTCTCATTCATGTGTTTCTCCTACGTCGAGATACATTTATTCTTACCAAAAATTCCATTTATTGACCTCCATCTAATCTCATGTCACATAATGTCCTTTTCACATCACCATTCTAGCTCTGTATAAACACTATATATCTACAAACAAAGAGTAGATATAGAAACATAAGAAACACATAAAAATTTTCTTAGCAATAAATACATTCTCTATGAGAGGCGATGAATATATAGTTGCAAAAATGAGATGTTAAATTTATTATCATATGGCTGCAAATAACATAACATCTTTATGTTAGGGAGAAAAGTATATACTCTTCTAATCTTACATGTAATTTAGAGTTATTATATGTACCTTGAATCATATCATTGTGCGGTTTGTTTAGAAAAACCATCCATTGAACTTTTTCTAAGAGATTAGTAGCTATTTTTGATCCAAAAATGTCATTCATTTTACTTCATCTCTTAGTTCTTCCCAAATTTCCTCGCTCTAACCAAATAATCTTCATAACACTACAATGGAACTTATGACGATTAAATCAACTAACATGAAAAAGATTGACACCAACAGTGGAAGATGAATGTAAGAAACTGACTAAGGGATTAACAAAATGTGTGTAGAAGAAGGAATATATATATACACACAATGCGATCTTCTTACTTTATTCTCCACCCAACAAATTGATTGATTCACTATAAATACCGAGAGGTATAATAATGATCATACAGATTTTTGGAAAAAAAATGTTGATCAAATTTTGACCAAAAAAAAAGTGTTGATCAAATTACCAAGATATTTAAAAATTTGATATTTATCACTGAAAAAAGAAATGATTAAACTTGTTAAAGATGATAAGAAGAACAAAACGGAAGTGAAAACATCTATAATGGAGTTCTATATTTTCTGGACATATGTTATATGCGCTGTTTTTTAAAGTTTATAATATTTAATTTTTAGCAACTTGATCTTTTAATAATTTTCATAAACGATACTTACGGGAAATTTTATAACATCAGTGAATAAAAATAAAAATATATATTTATCCATAAGATAAACTATCAATAGGAATTACACGTAAACGAAACTAATATCCGAAATCAAAAACATCTGTATAAAATTAAAGAGTAATATAAGAGAATTATATGTTTCATTGTGTGGAAGAAAAGATAATTTCATAAATATATATATTTATAGATACAACTTACATTTATTTTTCATTTGAGAAACAAATTATGGGAGATGATGAAATTATTCGACATATTGTTCATAGGAATCTTTTGTTATGGATAATAATTTTGGTCATTTTTCTGGTCCTTGTACATGTTTAAACTATACGTCAAATAAAAGGGAAGAGTGTGAAAACTAAATTTTTACCTAAACCGAGGATCATCATTTTTGAGGCGATACAAAATCACATTACCGATGAAGCATCTCACGAATCCATCTTAGCACAAAATAAATGAATTATTTACCGTTTTCATTGTTGATTTCCAGCAAAACAATAGCAAACTTTGATTTTTACAAAAAAATATTATTGTGAGTACAAATAGTCGTATAATAAAATATATATTCATGATAATTGGTTTATAATTACAATTTTATTAACTTAACATTAAAGACTTAATTATTTATGATTAAAAATAGAATTTCAAAAGTTTAGTTAATAAATATACTGGACACTTGTCTATTTTTGTGTGATAAGGTGGCACTCTCATGGAGAGAGTTGGCCACAAATCATATATACTAGGGGTTAGTCCCGCGCTATGCGCGGGTTATGTGATAAATATTTGTTATTGTATGAAATTTTATATGAAAATATTTCAAAATCATATTTATGTGTTTACTATTTTGTATATTTTTTGGAATATTGTTACATTATCGATAATTTCAAATGTGCACGTATCCTTATTTCCACCTCATAAACTTTTGCATGTTTCAATTTGTACTGGAGTTCTGCTTCCGATGTTATTTATATTTTCTTTCCTTAATTTTGTTATTTCGTCATTTTAGTTTTAAGAGAAATTATGTTTTTTGGTACATTCAAGTTGTATTTTCTTTACTATTTATTTTGTTTGGTTTATTTATGTAACTCACATACATTTTTTTATGTACCAATTTTAATGTTAAGCTAAAGAAACAACATACATTTTTTGTATTTCAGGTTAACGCTAGGTATAAAAAGTCGTACTTGTTTGTCCAATAAAACCAGCTAACAATTATGTCATCGTGAAACCCAAAATTTAGTTTATGTTTAGTTGAAGTTAGAAAAATAGTGAAAATTATAAGTGTCATTGAGGTATTATGCAACGTTTTAAGGAGATGAACAAAGAGAAGATATTGTGGGTACCTATAACACATCTTGTAAATGCATTGAAAATGTATTTTATTTTTGTTTTTGATAGCATATTGAACAAATTAACTAAAAAGTAACTCACTAGTGTAGTTCTAACTATTGGTATTGTTTTAAAGTACGTTTCTCAATTTAACATGTTCTGGCATGTCTTATACTAAAATATTTTACAATGTTGATATGTGATCCCATTAAATTTAGGATCTTATTAACTTTCAGCATAAATCATACGTTTCATGATCGCAATGTTGGCATCGAGCCACGAATTTTGCATTTTATGTTTTTCAGTTATTTAAAAAACAGAATATAATTTCTAAATGATTTAGGCATATTTAAAATATAATTATGTCAACAACGTTTGTTCTTCTTTATATGAATTTCCTTTTAACTCTTTAAGTAAATCCATTTATTATGAATACCTTGTAATTAACTAAATTAATATTTTAAAAAATATATTGTAATAAACCACTCCAAGTTTTAATCTCGAAGCAAATAACTTCATACTTAATACACATGTTTTATGTCGAATTCGGTTGTTTGTAAGAGTCTGACTTATAATAAATTTATAAAGTTATGTCGATGTATCTTTTTATTTTTGTTTTACATGTTTTTACCCATATGATTATCATTTCGAATAGTGAAATCTTTTGTTTTGTAAGTGTTGTATTCCGATATTCTCTTTGTGCTTTCTTTATTTTTAGTGCATTTCTTGTTTAAGCGATAGAGTTTTTGTTGGCAAATAGTTTATTAATTTTATTATCGGAAATTGTACAGAAATGATGGTGTAATGCTTCTATATTTCGTATTATTTACGACTGCAAATAGATTTTTTTCGGGAGGGAAGGCGAGTCACTTCTTAAAAATTGCTCTCCCTACATAGAGAAAAATTGTTGGTGTTGTACAACGAAAAGTTACAATTTAGTCATGATGGTAAAATGTGGTTACATGCAAGTGTAATAATCTCATCTCATTTGTAGTTTTCTAGACGGATTACGCACTCTTTTATCTCTTTGTAGGTCTCCAATTCAGAGATCGGTCTCGTTATTTCCGTATTAGATAAAATTATTTCAATTTTTACATACTAAGCATCCCATATGTTTGAGAAAAATTTCGCATGCACAATGTTTAAATTTTTGATTAACATGTTCTACTTTCTTATTTGCGTTTTTCATATGTCCTAATATCTCTTAATTATTGTTTGTTTGATTTTTCACGTTTTTTCCACCAATTCCTTTTTTATCCCATCATATAAAGTTCATAAATCATACTTAGCTATTTTGCTGCCCTTAGCACTACTATTACTGGTTTAGGTGTGAACACTTTTGCAGATATGGAGAATAATCATGAAAAATAGCGAAAACTAAATTAAATCAAACCAATTTAAAATTTCACTCAGTTCACCATTTGCATCAGATGGTAGCGGAGACTTGGAATTTACTTCTTTGATACTCTACTTTATTAAATAATTGTTTCATAAAATAAGCTTAGATTTTATTTGATCACAAGTTCAATTTCTTTTTCCTATTGAAATATAAATTCTTTCAAACAATACGACAATTTTGCAGCAAGTTTGAAATGACATGGAAAACCATGAGCAACGGACAACCAAGTCTTCCAAAAAACATGTTGCTAAATATTTATTGATTGCAGAAACATTTATTATCATAAAATAGATTTCAATTTAGAGAGAACTGATATAATAACTAAAAAATCTATCTAATTTGAAAATTTACCTATGTTTAAAAACTTTGAAACTTTTTTGTTAAATAAACAAAAATGAATTTTTGAATTGTAGGGAGAATTGATATAATAACTAAAAAATCTATCTAATTTGAAAATTGACCTATGTTTAAAAATTAAACTATTTTTTGTTAAATAAAAAAATTGAATTTTAAAAGTTTACAACTATAAACAAACATATTTATATTTCAGGTTAAAAACTTTTGTCCATAATATATTTATTTGATATTAATTCATAAAAATATTAATATATTTTCACAAAAATATATATTTTAGTAATTTATATTTGGATAGTAGTATACTTAATTTCCATGATTGATTTTGCACGATCCAATTTCCATAAACTCCACATATTAAGAGAAAGAAGAAACTCTATTTAATTCTTTATTTGATCATTTTAAGAATATTTACGTTTTTCATTTCTTTATAGCTTAAATGTAAAACTAAAATCAGTTACAACAATATCATCGGATGTATTATTTTTTGTATAATTTTTAAATTTTATATAATAATGATTTTCTTTTTTTTTTTGCTTGATTATATGAAAAAGAATATGTCTTTTAGTTCTTATTATTCACATGAATATGTATTTATAGTTAGATTTAAGAAAGAAAATAGTTTCTTATATTTAGGTTTAAAAAATTAAATATTTAATTTATTCCTCGATCTTGTAAGGAATGTCTAAGTCTTAAAACTCCACCGTTGAACACTTACGAATTTTGGATTACCTGTGTAATGTTCATAACCGAGAGATAAAAGAAGATACATTTTAAATATAAAAAATTGAAAATGTATTTGTTAAATACTCATATTGTAAAAAGTGATAGCATATTTTTGATCTTGAGAAAGAGATATTAATACAAATATTTAGTGTTATAGAAACAAAGATTTTCGAGTCAACATTTGGTATTGCTATATTTGATACATCTGTGTTTCTTGAAGATGAAATTTAGATGTCTTCTGTTTTAAATAATCTTTTCGCGAGTTAGTGGTGATGGTGTAGTTATCAAACCTCTTACTTTCGCAAAATTTGATCTTGCGATACGGATAAATGCCTCAAATATTGAGATTTTCTCTGCGATTGCTGCATTTTTTACTCCACCGAGAATTCAAGCTAATGAAAATATTGTTGAGCTAAATCAAAAGCATTTTGAACGTGGACATTGCTAGACTTTGTTTTATGATTCATTTTTTCTGTCACACTATCACATAATGATAAATTATCATCGTCATTATACGTTTTTAGCAGCTATATACATACTAGATGAAGATCCTCGTTAGCGTGAAACATTTAGTAAAAAAAATCAAGAACTTGAACTTAATATATAATACTTGAGAAATAAGCAATCGTTTATTAGAATGATGTAAATATCATTTTGATAAAACAATTTAATGATATAAAGCGCGTCTTGTCACACTTGATAACGAAATATAGAAGTTTCCTTCCTTCTTAGAGGAGATATATTTAACTAAGTGCTCTTCTTAAAGAGAAAGAGATGCTTGAATAACATTTTCTTAAAGAATTTCTTTTTGTTGCTTTTTTCATTGTGAGAAAGAAGAGTTAGCTTTCTCCTTATGAAGAAGATTGTGTTGGTACTTCATCTACTTCAGAGGATTAACTTTTAGGGGCTTCGAATTGAATCTCTTCACTCCGAAAACTCAACCTTTAGGAAGAATTTCACATTCTAATAAATGGACTTTAGTATAGTAAGAGTAGGAAGAGAGGCTTAATGATGGATAACATATTCGACACTGGCTAGAAAGATGGTAATGATATACCTTTGTATGTTTCATGTGACGAGGCATCCTTTCTTCCGAAGATAAATGGCAATTTTCTTGGACAAGAAATATAAAATATCCTCACACAATGGTATTTTGATACCACGAGTAAAGGAAAACAAACTCTAAATAATTCAAAATTTTGAAAAATTAGATTTATGTCCAATGGATCACACCAACCAAGAAAATATTTTTGTTTTGGTGAGGCCCTCACACACGTATGAGATAACAGACAATATATATTTAAGAAGTTAGAGGTGCTCCATATCCGTGAAAAGTCGGGGTTGAACCATGTTACGAAACGGAGACAAGAATTATGAGCTTGGTCCGCTTGGCTGCCTTTCGCGAAGATGGTCGTTCGTGGATTTTGCCCCCGCCTCCCGTCTTCGTACTTGAAGAAAATAAAGTCCACCTAAACTAGAAGTTGTTATAGACACTATAACAAAGTTTCATAAAAAACCAGATAAATTTAGAAGTATCGCATTAGACCTCAACGGGGTAATTGATGTTGTACTACCAATCAAATTTTTTTGGGTTTAGCTAAGCTTATTAGAGTGAAGGATTGTAAATCCTTGTGTCAATGGTTCGAATCCATTTACCACTTCAAAGTGGGATTTTGGTCCCTTGGACTCCTATTTCTCCCTCTAAGTGAATGTCTTTTTCCTGCATGTGAGGTTGAATGTCGGATAATTCGGCTAGTTATATAACCCTTTTTATCGATGATCCATTTTATGTCCATGATTTGTTGTATGCTCTCTTTTACAATTTGGAATTGGATCTCTGAGCTCCTTTCAACTCATTCATATTAGGAGATTTGGGAGTTTTGCTTACATTCACAGTGATGAAGGAAAGTTGAAGCCTAAAGCTAAAAAAGGGTATTTGTTGGCTTTCCACAAGGGGTAAGAGGTTACATGATATTGCCGAGTAAGAAATGAAATGTTGTATTCACCAGAGATGTAGTCTTCAAAGAAGATGAAATAAAGGCCAGGGCAGAAATGGAAGTAGAACAAGAGCTAACAAAAGAAAATTTGTGATAGAGCTTGGTTTGATATTGAAGAATGTGGGATCAATGAGAAAGGTGGAGCTCTGGAAATTATATGAAGATTATTGCTCCGGTTGTAATGATGTCCACTATATAGTTGTTTTTTGCAGGTTGCTTCTCCACATAATTGAGAGATATATAAAATGGACATTCTCAATACATTTCTTCACGGATTTGGGAGCTAAAGTATATATGAAACATCCTCCAGATTTCTCTTCTTCAAATGAGAATTTTTTTCAAATTAATCAAGTCTTTATATGGCTTCTTACAAACTCTATAATGTTGGTTTGCGAAATTGAATGTTGTTTTTAAAGAAAGTAAATTTTCTCAATGTTATTTAGATTATTTTTGTCCAGCTATGCTCATGATATTGTGTGTCCCTATATACTCGTGTATGTTGATGATATCTTTATCTTTTATAACTCTCCAGAGATTGGCTGCTTTTAAAGCATATATTGGTCCATGTCTCCATAATTTTGGGATTGAAATTTTGGCTGCTATTAAAGAATCTTGAGAAAAATTTCTTAAAATTACTTTGGTACTTATATGTGTCAAAAAAGAATTTTTTGGATATTACTTCTTAATTTAGTGCTACGTCGTATGGTTTCTCTATAGAATAAAGTCATTGTTTAACACTTGACACAAGTGAAGCTTTAGAGAATCTTTTCCATTATCATTGGTTGTTAGGATTTTGATTTATTCTGACCAAAAAAAGGATTTTGATTTATTTGGTAGGTACATGTCCAAAATTGTTAGACTTTATTCATTCATTGACTTAGTTCCTGCATAACTCCATGATGAATTGATGGGAAGCAACTCTTCATGAGGTTCATTATTTGAATTCTTGTCCATGATAAGGTAATATGCTTCATTCAGATTCAAATATTTTCAAACTTGTGGTTGGTGTGATTCTAATTGGGTTATTTTCCTTTATTTATTTGTTTGAGTGTTGGTTGGTTTGTTGAATTTGGTAGCTAATCAATATCTTACAAGTTTAAGAAGTAAGTGATATTTGTGAATTTTACAAATTTATCAAGTGTGATTTTCTTTAATTTTTTTCACCATTTATTCATTTACAAGTCCGTAAGCTTGTCTTTAGCATACTTTTGAAATTTTGGATCATCTTAGAGTAACAAGTTGCATTTAGAGTTTGTATTGCTCTTTGACATTTTTCAAGTACTTTGGAGCATAAAGGAGACAGGGAATGCATAAGAGTGGATTGAATTAAGCTAAGAGGAGGAGACAAAGAAGAATCAAAGAAATGATGAACATAGTTTGAGTGTAGAAGAGCTAGACTTCACATTCCAGACTTCACAAATACTTCCCTGATTTCACAGTTTCCCAGACTTCACAGCTTTCCGGACTTGACAAATGCGTCCCAGATTTCACATATTTATTCACTTCGTAAAATTAATTTAAATATAGGTCCGACCCAATTTGTCTCTTGTCATCCCGACCCGAATTGTTTTTAGTGTAAAAACTATCCTAGACCTTTTAAAACCTAAAGTTTTCATTCTCTGTTTGCTTATTTTGTTTTTGTTGAATCCTTTGTGAATCTTTGGTATTTTTAAGCAAGTTTTAGTTTTCTTCTTCTAATCTCTTTTCTCAATCATGGATACGATTGATTCATGTTGTCCTGCATGTTTAATGATCATGAGTGAGTAGTCTTTTAGATGTGGATTGTGGGTTAGTATATTTAGGGATGATTTAGTTTTGATGAATGTTGTTTGATGTTTGATCTTTGTAGATTCACATGTTTAGAGGTTGCTTAATGCTAGATTATAATTGGGAAAGTTGAATCTAGACTTTAGGAATTTTCTTTTCCGAAAAGTATTCGATGAAATTTCCAAGAGAACTTAACATGTTTTTCATTCTCATCCTATGGGAATATTTGATTGAGATGATTTGTTGGCTTATGAACTCATGCTTAATGATTAATAGTGTCTTAACTATCATCAGAAGATTTGTATGATTAAGTGATTAGTAAATGGATTAGTCTTATGGGACGAGTTAGTTGACATAGATTGGTTCTTGCCATTGAATGGTTCTTATTGAATGAATGAGAATAATTGATTAGCACTTGATCTCCTTATTTCAATTATCCAACCTATGATCCACGATGCTTTATCATCATTTGCAAACTTCATCTTTTGTTTTGTTTATCTCTTTATTTGAATCCACTTTAATTAAATTTCTTTTAGTCTCTAGATTGAATCTATTTCACTCATACCTATTTGGTTTAGCTTAACTAAAGTTTCTATAAAGCTTAGTATGCTAATACTTGCTCCTTGTAGTTTGACCCTCTTCTATGCTACGAGATATTATTTTTACTTTTGCGGTGTAGTTCGGGTTTTAATCCTAAAAGAAAACTAAAAAATCTCTCATCAGTAAGACAAAGTTCCTCATTCATCAATCAAAGCTGAGTATCATGCTATCTTTGGAATTACAGCGAGCTTCGTTGGGATAAGGGTGTTTCCTTAGTATCGGTGTTCTACATACATCTCTAATGGTTATTCACTATAATAATAATATTGGTCGCAACTTGCTACAAATCTGGTATAACATGAGTGTACTGAATATGTCAAAGTTAATTATCATTTTGTACAAAGATATACAACAATGATATGGTGTTTTAGATCATGTATCTTTTTTTTGTCATCAGCCTAGTGGCTTAGTAGTTCCCTGAAAAGGGCATCACCCCGAGTTCGAATCCAGGTAAGTGAGCTTGGCCAACAGAGGTGGTAACCACTGTACCACTTGTGCCGCTCGTTTTAGATCATGTATCTTATGATCTTCAACTTGCATATATTCTTACTAAAGCACTAGCAAGAAATAATTTGATCGTTTTGTATCTAAGTTGGACACATTTGATATATATGCTCCAATTTAATGGAGGCAATATATATATATATATATATATATATATATATATATATATATAGATATATA
>OVAN01014460.1:0-12025 GCA_900406275.1 Anastatica hierochuntica | reverse complement strand
TTTTTATAAAATATTTAAATCATTTACTTATTTATTTTAAAATTTTTAAAAGTTTAAATACTTACGAGTTTTCAGGCTTTGGCCCTGAATGAATCACGTCCGGCTGTATGTGTCGGCTCCGCCCTCTGCGTCTGAGGGTTCTTCTAGGCCGCGGTTGCCTGCTGGCTCCTAAAAATTTGCTTCTCCCCCTCCCAATGGGCGACTAGCTGGAGCCAGACGTCGTTGTCCATCCAGTATAGCCTCCCATTCTCGATCCCTTGACGCGCCCATTTCTTCTTCCATCGATGGGCTTGGTCCGCGAGACGGGCTTTCACTTTGTTCTCGAACGCCTCCTTCACCCGTTCGTCATAAGCTCGATCCCAGTTGTACTATTGCTGGAAAAAACGTTAAATATTTAATAATTCAAAATAAAAATTAATATTCAAAAATTAAATACTTACGATGAACGCGTTGAACCATGCGTCGAGGATGAACTGAGGCACCTTGCTAATGCTCGTGTAAGACCCCCTCAACTGGTGTTGGAAGATCTTCGTGACCTTCTGTACGACCTTCTCGTTGTCGTCGAACTTGAAATAAAAAAAGTCAAATTAGTAGATATATAACAAAAAAATATGAATTTGAAAATAAAACTTTAGAAAAAATTACCCGAGTGTCCCCGGAGGTCGCTGCGGGTGTAGTTTGGGCAAATCAGCCCGATCAGGACTCTGGAGAAGATCCTCACGTGAAATTCCCGGCGGGTGTGGTGTTGGGGTCTGATGCGTCGGAAAAGACGGAGACGTCTTCGGAACATGTGCTGAACTGGAAGCGCCCATACCAGACGTTTGTCCCGGTCCAGGCCTACCTGACATCAGCAGATAGAAATTGAACCCGAAAGAGTCGTCGACCTATTTCATAATTGCAGAAATTTTGTTTTTTTAATTAATGATTATGTAAAATAAGTTTTTTAAATATTTTTTTAATTTAATGTTGATTAAAAATTTATTTAAATTTTTTTTACATTTTTATAGATGAATATTGAATAATAAAATATTAATAAATTTTCTACATATAAATACTAAGTATAATAGTTTATGTTCTACATTTTATTCCGGAAATATCTAAAAATTATTTATCTAAACCACCTAAATCTACTAATTATATCACCTAATTACTATCTAAACCACCTAATTACTATCTAAACCACTTAAAACTTTTTTATCTTTCTAAATACTAACAAGTATCAAACAATGAACTTTAAAACTTACATTAAAGTTCGGATCCATGGAAGAATGGTAGAGAAGTTTAGAGAGTGTCTTTTAGAGAGAAAAGTGATTTTTAGAGAGAGAGAGAGAGATTTGGGCGAGTGAGTTGAGGATTTGGTGGGTTGGGGTATATATATATATATATTTTTGTTTCCTCGCAAACACTCGCAAATTCCTTGCAATATTTGGGGATTTGCCGCTTTATTTTTCGATTCGGCGTCACAAATTGCGAGGAATCATCGCAATTTCGTTGCAATTTTTGGTGAAATTTTCGATAAACCGCGTAAATTAATTATACCTGCCACATATTGCGAGGAATCCTCGCAGATTCCTCGCAATTTTTTTAATTATATATATTAAATATTAATTACAAGGTTTAGGGTTTACGATTTACGGTTTGGTGTTTCTCGTTTGTTTGGAAGTGCTGATAACTACTATGTAATCTTTCTTGACCCTTTATTAAATAATCGATGATATCATCAAAAATGTTAACAATTAATTACGAATGTTCATAAGAACTCTTTCGAAAATTATAACGTTACAAGGTAAAGTTGAGTTCTTGTATAACTTAGAAAACGCACATGTTATCATTTTATTCTGTTGTTTTTTAATGTACTTCTAGAAGAATGATTTAGATAACTGGTTGTTTCGTGTTACTTTTCATAGTTTATGATTTACGGTTTAGGATTTAGAGTTTAGAGTTTAGATTTTAGGGTTTACGATTTAGTGTTTAAGGTTTACTGTTTAGGGGTTAGGGTTTATTGTTTAGGGTTTAGGGTAATGATTTGCGAGCAATCTGCGAGGACTCTTTGCAGATTCCACGCAATATGTTTTACTATATTAATATTCACAATTACTTACATAGAACAACATGTCTTGTTCTTGTCTAAAAACGACAAAGGCACCAAGACGAAGAACAGAGATATTAGTCTTACAACAAGTTCATAGAGTTGACAGAGACAGTTTCCCTTGCTTCAATTTTCTCAGAGAGCAGAATATTATTAACACATTCAGCAACTTCAATTTCATCAATTTCCATAGTAACATTAAGTAATTTGAATATAGTAATTAATACAGTAATTAATACAGTATTTAATACTTGGAATTAAGTACAAAAAAAATTTGCATTAAGTACATTGAATACAATAATTAGTACACAACACATATCAATCATCATCAGATGCATCATCAGATACATAAACTGAATTGTTTTCTTCGTCCTCGTTCGACTATTCGTCCTCATCTTCGTCTTCCTCCTCCTCAGATTCAACGATAATGTCGTTGTTGTCACTTGACGGAACATCTTCCGCTTCTCTACCTGATGGGTCAACATGTGTGACATCTTTTGTTGATTCAATCGGATCAGCCGTCACTTGGCTTGCTAGGTCTTCTTGCAAAACAACATCATCTTCCGTTCCGATAATAAGACCCCTTGGACTAACATGGATAATAGAAAGTCATTGCTCCCGCCGTTCTATTACACATGGATACAAGACGAATGTCACTTACTCTGCTTGGTATGCGAGGACAAACAATTCGAATTTTTTATAACGTTTGTTCGCATTTACGGATGTAACCCCCAAATTGTCAACTCAAACTCCACGACCAACAAATGGATCATAACAGTCGCACATGAACAACACACAACGTAAACCCACTACTTCAGGATAACTGACTTGTAAAATCTAATTAATAACACCATAGAAGTCTGATTCGCCCCGTACACAAATGCCGTAATTTTCAGTTGACCTCCGAGAACCGTGTTGATAGGTTTGAAATGTATACCTGCGGGTGAAGTTCATTGGTGCAGTGACTATCTGTGCAATAGGGTACTGAACGAGTTCGTGTAACCAAAGGGGGAACGCAACATCACTATATCCATTGTTCACCAGTAATGATTGACATATATGTATGTATGTTAGACTTGTCCACAAATTAAACAATTCTGGGAAAAATTAAATTATAACGCTTTTAACACTTACATAGAATTGTAGCCACTTTGCGAATTCTCTTTCTTTGTACTTATCGTACTCCTGATCCGGCAAATTGGGATAAGACTCCCTAATTTGTGAATCAAATAAGTTGCAGTAATTAAGTGGCGGAATTTAGTATATATATATTGAAGGAATGTACATTTGATTATTAAATTTAAATAATGACATGCATGGGTACCTCACGATTGGTTGCAGAACTCAAAGTTTCGTAGAATATATAAGTATGTGCACTGTGAGTATATTTAAAGTCTTCCCACCATACCTCCTTCAACTTCCCCGCTAGTCGCCCAGTTTGGCAGAAGATGTCAGGCACATCGGGGACATTGTACGTAGATGCTACGCCGCCATCGTCGTATCGTCGAGGTCTGTGTTTCTTTGTCTGAACTATTGGGCTGAAGTAATACTGAGTAAAGTGAGAGGTTTCCTCAGTTAAACTTCCAGCGACGATCAAGCCCTAGACTCTCGCTAGGTTTTTCACTTTTTTTTCAAGAATCCCATATATCGCTCAAAGGAGTACATCCATCTAAAATGTACTGGACTGGCTAGAGACACTTCATGCGGGAGGTGAATCGGGAGATGCTCCATAACTTCGAAGAAGGAAGGGGGAAATATATTTTCCAAGTTGCAAAGCACAATCGGAATATTACTTTCCCTCTTTGCAATTCCATCCTCCGTTAATATTCGCGGACATAAATCGCGAAAAAATAATTCAATGCCTGTATATGAAATAAACGTTAGAGTAGTACTTATTTTATATATTGAATCATATGCAGTAAATTAATACGTTGAACTAAGTTAGATTTTATTACCCGCTATTTCCTCGTGTACATGTTGCAGGAATAACTCGCGTAGAGCAAAAGGTAGGAGCCGTTGCATAAATACAAGGCAATCGTGGCTTTTCATGCCAGAAAATTTTTATCCATGCTCAACGCACCTTGAAAAATTTGAGACATAACCATCTGAAAATTTTAAGGAAGATTTTTCCCAATCAAACAATGCTCTCTTCGCTTCTTCTATTAATCGGAAGGCAGGCACAAGTAATTTTCCATCTCTTGTAATATGCAAATCGCTCTGAACACAAATTTCAACAAAATCACGTCTAGACTTGACATTGTCTTTCATCTTACCATGCACATTGAGAAGCGTGTGCATGATATTATCGAAAAAGTTTTTTCTCAATGTGCATCACGTCAAGATTGTGTCGAACCAATTGATCTTTCCAATATGGGAGTTCCCAAAAGATGCTTTTTTATGCCAATTGTGACTTTCCAAATATCCATCAGGCATGTTCGGTTTGGTGTGCCAATTTCCCCCCCCCCTACTTCACTGTTTCTTGAGCACCGTAATAGTCCATCTGCTCCAACACATCGTCACCACTCATATACACTAGGGGAGGAAGCTTCGCAACTTTGTTCTTCCTGAACAATTTCCTGTTCCTCCTGTAAGGATGGGACATTGGCAGAAATCGATGATGACAATCAAACCAGCAAGGTTTACGTCCGTGCTTAAGTTGAAATGCTTTAGATTGATGTGCACAGTAAGGACGTGTTAACCTTCCATGGGTTGTCCAACCAGATAGCATTCTGTATGCGGGAAAGTAGCTGATGGTCCACATAAGTGTCGCCCGCATATTAAAGTTCCTCTGTTGTAATTGGTCGAACGTACGGACACTTGCATACCACAACTGCTGCAAGTCTTGGATGAGAGGTTGGAGGAAAACGTCTAAAGATTTCTTCCGGTGCTTAGGTCCGGACACTAAAATGCTCATGAACGGAAATTCCCTCTGCATGCACATCTCGGGTGGGAGATTGTAAGGTGTCAAAATGACAGGCCATAAGGAGTAGTTTCTACCTGACATTCCAAACGGACTGAACCCATCTGTACACAAACCAAGACACACATTTTTGCACTCGTTAGCAAAATCAGGGTATACCAACTGAAAGTGTTTCCATGCTTTCGCATTAGATGGATGTGTAATCTTTCCATTCCCAGTTCTATGTTCTGCATGCCATCTCATCGCAACCGCGGTCTTTTCTGAAAGATATAGTCGATTCAGCCTGTCAGTTATTGGAAAGTACCAAATCCGCTGAAATGGTACGCGAGTTCATCCACTTGTAGGTTTATATCTCGATTTCCCACAAAAGCGACACTCCTGCAACTTTTCATCATCTTTCCAAAATATCATGCAGTTGTCGATGCATACATCAATCATTTGGGATGGTAACCCAAGACTAGAAACCAATTTGTGAACTGCATAATAAGACTCAGTCAAATTATTATCTGCAGGCAAATACTCTTTAAATAAATCTGCCCATGCATCCATGCAGTTCTCAGGTAAGTTGTAATCACTTTTAGTTGTCATCATCCTAGATACTAATGATAATTTAGACAGACCTTCTCTACATCTACTGTAGATAGGTTGATTACCAGCGTCTAACATATTATAAATTTTTTTTGCATCTACGTTGGGTTCCTCATAATTTGGAACATCAGCAAATGTTGCATTTTCTTGACATGCATATGATGTATTCTGAAATGCATCTGTAAACATATTATGAAACCTATTTTCTATTTCATGCTGCGTATGACCACTAGTTATGCCTCTATTTAGGTTCCCACGGCTAGAACTACTACATTCTTCAACATTACAACTTTCTCCATGAGAAACCCATAGATAGTAATTTGGGATAAACCCTCTATCATATAAATGTTTCTTCACGTTGTCAATTGATATATACTTTTCGTTCTGACATTTCACACAAGGGTAGAAGATTTTACTGTGCTCTTGCGTAAGGGAGTTGTTTGTCCCTTGATAGATTAATCCGCGCAAACCGTCCCGGTACTCTTTTGTTACTTCACTGGTATCAAGATCTCTGCGCCTATACATTCATCCTCGAACGGTGAAAATGTCAGGCTCCCAACTCGACATTTTTTTTGGATTTGTCTTTATGTTTTTTTGAAGAAGTTTTGAATGAAATGGGAGAGTGTGGAGTTGTATACATAGGAAAATTTTGCGAGTGATTTGCGACCAACAATGCTCTAGCAAAAAATTTTCACACCAAAAAATTGTTTCAACCGAATTTTCTGGTATCCTCGCTAATTCCTCGCAAAAATTGCTAGGAAATTGCGAGGAAATAACCATCTTTCGCTAAATGGTAGCAATTTCATCGCAATTTTGCGAGGAAATTGTTAGGAACAGTTTGCATTCGCAAAATTGCTATGAAATTGCGACCAACTAATTTTTTATAGCATATTGGTCACAATTTCCTCGAAATTTGCGAGGAAAATATTTTTTCGCAAAATTTCCTCGCAATTTTGCGTGTTTTCTTGTAGTGAAAAACTCGACTCCTGCTGAATCAGTTATAGATGTCAGGCCAGGACAGGGCAGCTCGATGTAAAGGGACCTCTGATGGCGGTCCTGAAAGTGATAGATGAACGCCCGCGAGCTCTCTAGAGAATGCTTCCAGGGGGAAGCTAAAATGTCGCAGTCAACTAGATGCTTCCCATCGAGGAAAGCATAGGTAGCTCTATGATCCTGATAAAACTTGGTCTGCTTGGGGAGCTTGAACTCCACCCTCTGATGACTAGTGAAATCGAATCTGACAAATCGCAGAAGTCAGGTAATGAGAGCACCCAAAGCAAAGGACTTCTTCTCAGATGCCACCACTTTGAAGAAGGCGAATTTGTCAGCAACAACAGAAGCCAAGAAAAAATCTGTAACCGCCACATAATGGATCTTATATGCCAAGTCCCAAGTAAGTCAAACGCCTAGAAAGAGAAGACCCAACTCATCGTTGGTCACAACAGCCTGAATGGACTTGGCGTAGATATGCGAACTAAGAACCTTAGCCGCAAGGCGAAGGACATGACTGCGGATACGCGACTGCTTTACGCTGGTAGAGTCGGTACCCATGTACCACAGCCCTGCGCAAAACCATAAACTCTGGCCAAATCCATGAGAGAGATAGAATAGAACTGATCTTGCACGATAAATGAGAGTGTGCCCTAATCAGCCATCGGATTGCCCAAGTCCGGGTAGACACACTGTAAAGAAGCCAGAAATTCTTGACACAGCTCGGGGTATACATGCTCCTGAATCTCCAGCAAGCCCCAGAGTCCCATCCTTTCGAAGAGGGAGTAAAAATCTTTTCAAATGCCAAAAGCATCCAGGAGATCATCATCAATGACTCGATTCATCAGGAAAGTAATGTGTCCCAGATCCTGCAGAAACTGCGAGTCATACTGATCTCACTCCTGAGTAACCAGTCGGTTCGCAGGGTGTGTGAGATCACTCCTCTTGAACCGGTGGTGAAGAATGGAAGTAGATGGGTCTCGTGTCTTCGGAACCTCTCCTCTCTTTTGCCTACCCATAACTTGCGAAAATAGATACTTTGACGAAAATTAGTAACCATATCAAAACAAGAGAAACATGGAAATCATTCACTCTAATTCAAAGAGCATTGTTCTGCGAAAATCAAGCTCAAAACATCAAGAGCACGCATCAAAGCAAGAAAATTATCCAATATGTCCAATTTCCGTTTTGCATTCCAAGTGAAAAGTATCGATTTATCGCAGTCAATCACTGAAACATGTTTTAATCAATCCCAGTGATGCGACAAAGAAGTAAAAACATCAGTTCACAAGGCAAATCATGACAAAACATGCATTCTCGCAAACATCAGGCATATGAAACACGAAATCACATAATCACCAAAATCAATCCTTAAAACGCTAAATCCAGGTGCAATCCTACTGCTAAACATCTTAGAACATGCATATATGATCATCTAAGTACCAAACATTCATCAAAATTCAAGAATTCAAAAGTTTCCAAATTTCCTTGAAAAACCTGCTAGTTGAGATTGCGGACACATACCTTGGATTTAGTGAATTCTGATCGGATAGAAAGATAAAGTGCGAGATTCTCTTGATTTTAAGCTCAAAAACGGCTTAGATCCGTGAGAATTGTCCAAAATCGAGATCAATGGGTGATATTTTCGTGTTTGTGTGAAATAGATGAATAAAGAACAAACATATTTTTGTCGCGTGATATAGGCTGTTTCGGGACAAGGATCAATCGATCCGAGGAGAAGGATCGATCCTTGTCCAATTTTTTATTCTCGTAAAAAGACAAGGATCGATCGATCCTAGGACAGAGATCGATCGATCTCTGTCCCTCTGTCTGGACATTCCTGTTTTCTATGATTTTAAAGCTAAAAACACAAGAAACGTCAAAAGCACTAAAACCAAAACAAAAAGACTAAAAATGCTATACAATTAACGAAGAATGAAAAGAAAAGTACCTAGTGGGTTGCCTCCCACTCAACGCTTGTTTAAAGTCTCGAGCCTAACTGTAATGGCGATGGATCAGACTGGAAGGGTCTTGGAACTCGCCCCGAAAAAAGCTTCATTAGCAAAAATCTTCAGCTCAAGGATGCTTATCATCGCTTTCTTCGTAGCAGTTGTTCCCTTCTCTTTAAACTCTAGCGTAAGGATGGCTATCACCTTGGAGAAATGTCTGAATATGCCCTTACGCTTCACCTTGTACTCAATAACACTTCCATCGCATCCTAAAGGAATCAATGTCAACTCTGAACTCTCCTCCGTATTTTGCTCTTCTGGCTTCACTTTCTTCTTGGTCTTGAGTTTTCATACTGTGGAACGAACATCTCCAACTAGGACTTCTTTGACATCATTCTTTTCATTAGTCACCACTGTGTCTTTACTCAATGAACCATCATCTTCGTCAATCCGTGATAAGGATATCTGAAAAGATTCCTTAGTGTAAGGTTCCTCCACAACCTCCTCAATCACTTCAGTCAATGTGTCAACCCAAAATGTTTGCCCATCTATGGTAGGCTTCTTTGTTGACTTCTCGAAGTTGAAATGCACATCTAGTTTATCCAACTGCAGATCAATTTGACCATTCTAAACATCAATCATCGCTCTAGCAGTAGATAAGAATGGTCTACTTAAGATGATAAGATCATTGGGTTCTTCATCAAGTTCCAAGACTACGCAATCAGTGTATACATAGCCTTTCCCAACACCAACAGGAATGTTATCGAGAATACCTATTGGCTTCTGAAAAGATCTATCTGCAAGTATCAAGGACAACTTTGTGGGCTTATAGTTCACCATATTCAGCCTCTGCGAGACCGACATCGGCATCAACCTAACTCTAGAGCCCAAGTCACAATGACATCTCTCGAAGGTAAGAGATCCAATCCTGCAAGGCAGAAGAAAAGGACCTAGATCTTCGCGTTTCTCCGGTGTGATATTCTGAAGAACTACGCTACACTCTGCAGTAAGAACCATTACACCTTGTTCCAGGGTCATGCGATCTGAGAGAATCTCTTTCATGTTTCTCTTAAGAGATGGTACCATCTTTACTGGCTCAACGAAAGGAAATCGCACATGTAATTCACCAACTAGATTCTTTAGCTTCCCATACTCGTGTTCCTTGATCTTTTGACGGGGTCTGGAAGGATACGGAGGCTTGGGTATATAAGGCGGGGGTGACACATACTCATTCTCAACTTCCTGTGCCTTTGTTTCATCGTGAAAATCCGACGAACCCGCTTTCGGACAAGGATCGATCGATCCTTATCCCTCTGTCCAGAATTTTATACCTTCTTTTCAAGACATGGATCGATCGATCCAGGAACAGGGATTGATCGATCCCTGTCTCTCTGTCCAGATATCTTCGAAGTGGAATTAAACAAGGATCAATCGATCCTAGGGAAGGGATCGATCGATCCCTGTCCCTCTGTCCTAGACGAGTTATTTTCCTCGTTACCACTTCGAACTGTGATAGCATTGCAGAATTCCTTCGGATTCTTCTCCGGTTTGCCTGGAATGACACCTGGAGGAGCTCTATTGCTCGCAGAAGTCTGAGCAACCTGTGTTTTCAGCAACTTCATTCGAACACTAATTGCCTCAAACTTCCCATTGAGGTCATTGTACATGCCATCGACTTTCTGATTGATCTCCGTAGCAGACTTTGTCTTATTTTCCAGCACTTGGTTGAGCATTTGTTTCATATCACTATCTTGGCAAGACGCAGAAGACTGCCCTTGGTTCTGATTCTGATACCCTGACTGATAGTTATTCTTGAATCCTCATGAACCAAACTACTTCTGCTGATAGCCACTATTTCCGAAGCCACTTTTTTGGTTCTTGTTCTGAAATCCAGAGTTGAAGACACTCTGATTCTGATTGTATGGCTTGTTCTGGAACTGATTTTGTTTGTTGAAACCTCTGTTACCAAAGTTTCTTTAACCACCAATGTAATTCACATCTGCTTGTCCACCATTCAGCTCCTCAGACATGAATTCCTGGTACATATGTCCCATCTTCTGCTCTTGAAACACATGTGCTTCATTTTGCTTACCAACAAAGTTCACTCCCTCTTGATCTCTCCTCATTAGGTCATCAAGGTTTGACTGCAGATTATCAATTCTCTTCACTTCTGATGGCATAACTCCTCTACCTCGATCATAATCTAATCTACGATTGGCCTGACTATTACCCATATTATTCACCAATGTATAAGCTTCCTCCATAATCTTGGTACTGAAATCACCATTGCTAGCGATGTCCATAACACTCTGATACTTTTCCTCAACCCCATTGTAGAAAATGTTGAGGAGATTCCAATCTGAGAATCCATGATGAGGAAATTCATTGAGTATTCTTTGAATCTTTCCCAAGCTGCATGAAAACTTTCTGCACCCAATTGGTGAAATCCTGCAATCTTATTCTGCAGATACATAGACCTTGATTTAGTGAAGAAATGACCAAGGAAAGCAGCCTTGATCTCGTCCCATGTCCTCGGAGAATTAGGCTCTAGGCTGTTATACCATCTTGTAGCTTTGTCGTTCAGAGAGAAAGTGAACAACCTACATTTCAGAGCTTCAGCGGGTGCTNTTCTGTGATGGCAACCCATGATATTGATTCTGCTGCACCAAGTTAATGAGACCAGTCTTGATCTCAAAGTCCCTTCTCTCAATGGGAGACGGATGAATCCCAGCACGATTCGCATAAAAGGCCTCCGGTGTGTAATATTCTGC
This sequence comes from Anastatica hierochuntica, assembly GCA_900406275.1. NCBI lineage: Eukaryota > Viridiplantae > Streptophyta > Magnoliopsida > Brassicales > Brassicaceae > Anastatica > Anastatica hierochuntica. Next base: position 718 of record OVAN01014460.1, on the reverse strand, counting down.
CAGAATCATCCTCTGTTGAGGTTGATTTGCGCGTTGTTGCCCCTTAGATGCAACATTCTGCTGGCCACCTTGCTGAGCACCAGCATTACCACCACCTCCAGCAAGTGGGTCAGCTCCCGGAAGAACTCCAGGATAGAGAGGATTATGATGAACTTGAATGGGATCTCCCAAGTTGTCACCCATGATTTGAGCAAACTCAAATTCTTCAATAACCTCCAGAAACTTCTCTTTCTTCTTCTGTCTCTCTAGACGCGAAGGTTAAGGTTCGAATTCAGCAAGATTTTAGATCCCTTGGCTTCTAGTATGAGGCATGCTCATGCACCTGAAATCACAAAAACAAAGAAGAAAAAGAAGAGATTAAACAAAATAAAGAAAAATGTATTAGGCACGCAATGATCCTAAGTTCTAAGACTCCCTATTGGTCCCTGGAAACGGCGCCAGAAAACTTGATAGCTCAGGTTTTCGCCCGAGAAAACACTGCAAGCGCACAGAAGTACGTTGTAGTGGTTCGGGATCGAATCCACAGAGACCAAAGGTAGCACGAAGAATGTAGAATCAAACAGCGGGCTAAAGCTAAAAAGATGTCTTTTGAGATGATGTAAATATCTAAAAATAGAAAGCAAAGAAACGCATGCAGCAATGACGGGGTTGTAAATCAATCAAAGAATGTTGGGCATCAGGTATTCTCAGGGAAACAATTCATTGTTGATTCAAATTA
>OVAN01014458.1:0-12027 GCA_900406275.1 Anastatica hierochuntica | reverse complement strand
GCTAAAACACACCAAAATATGCATGAAATTGTATGTACATCAACACCTCCGAAGGGTCTTCCCTGGTCGCAATCCTTGCTCCTACTCCTGCTCCCGCTGAGGCTGAGGTTTCCTCTGCAGTCGTTGATCCTCCAGAGCTCGCCATGGTCCCAGCTGCTCCGGCCTTGGCGCCTTTCACGGAAACTGTTGCCATTGACAATGCTCTGCCTGCTCCTCCAGCCCTCCAGATTGATCAGTTCGGGTCCAACGCCGCTGTTATCTCCCCACGTGTCGCCTCCGAGCTCGCCCAAGACTGTGAAGAAACCCAAGAATAGACCGCTTGTGGCCTTGTCACTCTCTTTTGTAATTTGTTTTAGACTTTCGTTAGTTTCTAGTAGTATCTCTGCTTTCCTTTAGTTTTTAAATTGACTCTTAGTGCCCGGGAGGGCTTTTATCCAGCTTTCTTTTTAAGTTTAAGTTAAGACTTTCTTCTCTACTCAAACTCAACCCATCCGACCCTCTCTTCCGGGTTAGTCAGCGGGCCATAGCCCGGGGCAGTTGACACTTGGTTCTGGCTTTCAAAATGCTTTCTGGAGAGTAGGCATTTTGTCTAAGTACCAAGAGCTCTACCCATTGCTACCTTAGTTTGACGCTTACCAGTTGATGCTTAGGTTAAGGCGTACGAAAGCATCTTGTTGATGCCTCCGTTGAAGCACACGAAAGCATCTTGTTGATGCTCAAGTTGAAGCATACGAAAGCATCTTGTTGATGCTCAAGTGTTCAAGCTTTGGTTTTGTGTTGTTTTATATCTTGACTCCAAGCTTCTTTTTGGTGTTATGGTGTGTTAACGGGAGAAAGTTGTTAAGAAGGGAATGTTACTTCCAACCACAAGTTTTGTGACTTGCGGAACATGAAGGCCCTCTCATCGAGTTCACTATTATCTTTAGTAGCGAATATAGGCGCGAGGAATGTCCCCGGCTTACCCTGTTTCAGGACTTGGCGTCTGGGCGCAGCGCGCTGCTGGCTTACCCCGTGCCACACTCAAGATCTCTTACTTAAGTAGAAGGGAGACTCTGATTTTTGAGTGTTTTGCGGACGTGGTCCGGCTTTCCTATAAAGCTATGCTTAAGTCATACCGGGATGTGGGGAACCGTCCAAAGGCTGCCTTTCCACATCCATGGTGTCGTTTCACCCAGGCACTTGTGAGAAGCGCGGTTCGAACTCGGAGATCGGGGGACCTGGCCAGGGCACCGACACAACCGAGCTTCGTAAGATAAAGGACTTTGAGTATGAACAAGTCAAAGAATACGTGTTTTTATTATAACAGTTGTACCCACAACGGGTTGCCTACGTACCCGGGGGGATCAAGCCTTTCCGTAGTTCGATTACATTGAGGTTCAAGGGACCTCTTTTTTCTTTTTTTGCTCAACAAGAAGCAGAAAAGAATTTTAGCAGTAGTACTTCTTCAAGTTCACCGAGCTCCACGAACGAGGTTCTGGCGTGCCATCCATGCGAAGAAGTTCGTAGACCTCTGGGTGCAGCGCTTTGGTGATGCTGTAAGGGCCTTCCCAACTCGCGCCGAGCTTGTCAGCCTGGTACTCGGAAGTGTTCTGGACCACCCGCTGGAGGACCAAATCACCCTCTTGGAAAGTGCGTGGACTAACATTTTTGTTGTAGTAATTTGCGACCTGGTTTTGGAAGGCCTGAAGGCGGATGAAGGCGAGCTCCCGCTGCTCCTCAATAGTATCTAAATTCATTCTTAATAACTCGTCATTGGTGGGTTCATCTTCGGGGAGTACCTGACGGCGAAGTGTCGGCACTCGTACCTCGGCGGGTATCAGTGCTTCAACACCATATACGAGGGAGTAAGGCGACTGCTGCGTGCCACGTTGTGGTGTGGTCCGGTGTGACCAGAGGAATCCATCCAGCTCGAAGGCCCAACTGTCCTTTTTGGTAGTCAGTCGTTTCTTGAGGCCTTCTACAATACGCCTGTTTGTTGCTTCAGCTTGCCCGTTGTCTTGGGGATTGTAGGGTGTGGAATACTGGATTGTGATTTTGTAGACGGAGCAAAAATGCTCGAAATCTTTTGAGGTGAATTGTGAGCCGTTATCCGTAACGATTGCATGCGGGATACCATGACGACACAAGATGTTATTTCACAAGAAGTCGATGACTTGCTTATCCTTAATCTTGGCGTAGGCTTCTGCCTCGACCCACTTGGAGAAATAGTCGGTAAGAACAAGCAGGTATTGCTTTTTGTCAGACTTGTGCAGCGGGCCAACTATATCCATTGCCTAGCGCATGAACGGGTATGGCGTCATGACTGACTTCATTAGCTCGGTTGGCTGGTGAATGATGGGGGCATGTCGCTGGCACCATTCGCATTTTTTTGCATATGCCAGACAGTCGCGCTCCATAGTAGGCCAATAGTAGCCTTGCTTGCGGATTTTTTGTGCTAACGACATGCCGCCGGCGTGGTTCTTGTTAACTCCCGAGTGGACCTCTTTGATTATCTGCTTGACTTCGTCACCGTGCACACAGTACATGTAGACGCCCATGTCGCTCCGGCGGAAGATCTTGTCTTCAAATAACGTGTAGCGCGCGCTTCGCTGCTTCAGCTTACGAGCTTGCTACTTGTTAGGTGGGACTTCGCCGTCAGCGATGTAACTCCTTATCTCATTGCGCCAGTCTTCCCCCTCCCCGATTCCTTCTAGAGCGACGGCGCTAGGATCTTCGCCGAGGTCGTCCTCGTGAAGTGCCATGGCGTGCTGGTCTGATAGGTCGTCATGAGTACCCAAGGTCGGTGCTGCCAGGATCTCGCTAATACTTGACTTGGTCAGAGTTTCTACTGGAATTGTACGGCTAAGACTGTCGGCAGAGGCGGAGGCCAACGCGGCTAGCGCGTCGACGGCGGATTTTTCCTTTCGTGGCACCTTGGTCAAGGAAAACTGGTCAAATGTTGTTGCTTTCGCTTGCACCATCTTCATGTATGCGGTCATGTGATCGTCCCGAGCTTCATACTCCCCGTTGAATTGGTTCGCGATGAGCTGGGAGTCGCAGAATACGCCAATCTTCTTTGCATGAACTGCCTTCGCCAGACGTAGCCCCGTGAGCAATGCTTCATACTCCGCCTCGTTATTGGAGGTCGGGAATGCGAGACGGAAATATTGCTCTATAGTTTCTCCGGTTGGTAACACAAGTTGCACCCCAATGCCAGACCCCTTAGTGGAGGAAGAACCGTCCACGTGTAGAGTCCAGGTACCTGGAACCTCTGTTTCAGATCTCAGTTCTGGGGTTATTTCAATGATGAAATCCGCCAGGACCTGCGACTTCAGCGCAGCTCGGGGCTATGAGGTGTATGATTTGAGACACAATGTGAATAAAAGCTGTAATTTTATTGATTTTTGAGAGATATGTTTACAATGGCTACTAGCAAAGTTATAAGGAAAAAGAATCTGATCCCTTCCCTCAGCTCCTTCTTCTCCTTTTATCCCTCCTCCTCCAAATAACTGCTCCATTAGTCAGCATTAACTCCTCTCATTAATGCTGATTCTTCAGTTTTTCTTCATCTCCTAGCTTGAATCGGGCCTCTCTTTCTTCTTACGAGTAAGGCCGACTTCTCCTTAACGGGCTTCAACGACCCATTAGCTCCCTGGTTTTCCGGTTGACTCCTAGGTCGGTTTACTCTAAACCGGGTATGGTGGGCACCCCCTCCACCAATAGCCCCCCCCCCCCAGAGCTTGGCTTACGGAAGCTTGGCCGGAGATCCTGGGATTAGGATCTCTTGATTAGCTCCTCTTAAGGCAAGAAGATTGTGGTTGGACCTGATTTGGAGTTAACCGACCCAGATTGCCTTAAATGAATCGGCAAATTTGATTTGGAGATCTTGTGATTAGCGAGATTTTAGAAAGATTTGATTTGCCGGTGGGTCCCAGTTGCGTCTAATCCGCCGCCCACGTCACCATGCCTAAGGGACGTGTCATTGAAAAGGTGGGACATTTTGCCTTCTCTCCTCATTGCGATTCGACTTCTCATGTGAAGAAAAAGAAAAGGTTTGCTCCGTTTTCTCTATTCTCCTTATTTGCTTGCTTTATTTTGTGATTTTCGTGTCCTCCGCTGCAATTCATCCCCTGCGATCTATGCTCTTCTGTGTTTCCTTCGTTCTTTCGAAAGCTTCCATGGATTCCGTCGCCCCCTAGTTTGAAAGAAACCTTCGAAGCGCTCCTCCGCCTCCGCAGCCGCCTCAACTTCTGGTCGGGACCCCGCGTCTCCGTTGCGTGTGGTTAGAGACATCCAAGGGTCCTCCGCTGAGAGGCCCTCTCCTCCTTCTTCTCCAGTTGATCTCCCCATATACCGCCCAGACTCTGAGGAGAAAGAAGAATTCGCCCCTTCTTCTCCTCTGAATGTGGAAGGGGAAGGTGAGACCGAGGCAATTGGCCCTGGTCACGCGATTCCGGCGGTGCCATTGGCCATCGCCTCTGCTATCCCATTTTTTAATGCTGCGCCAACCTTCAGTACTCCTAAGTCGATTAACTCTTTGAGAGAGAAGTGCGAGATCCCTGATTCGGTGTTTATCCAGCTTCCTACTCCCTCTGAGAGGCCCTGGACTCCTCCTGAAGGCTTCTTCTGCCTCTACGAGTCCTACTTCCTCAAGAGTCACCGCTTCTTCCCCTTGCCGGAGCTCTTCGTCATGTACTTGTTAAACAGATATTGCTTGAACACATAGCATTCCTCTGTCGTATGTCCTGAGGTGTTATGGAATTCGCAGAATTTTTCCGAGGTTTTGGATCCGTCGTTCCGCGTCCAGGTGTTGGATCTGGACTTGTAGTTGGATTTGGACCCCGAGCTCCGTTCTGAACCTCGGGAGTTAGATATCTAGAATGACCTGTGTTTGGAATTGCTTCCCTCAGATCGGTGTACGTTGAAAGATCGCTTGTTATCCTTTTTCTCTTTAGGTTTCTCTTTGGGCGTTGTCTTTGTTGTAGAAGCGTGCTTTTCTGTGTACGCCTTCTTTTCGTCTTCTATTTCCACAAACCGTGAAGCGCGGTGAAGTGCGTCCTCCAAGGAGGTAGGTCGGTCGAGCATAAGGTCCTCCCGAAGGCGGGAGTTGTACCAGAGGGCATTCCGTAAAGCCTCGATGCCTGCCTCGTCGCTCACGACCACGTTAGAGATGACTGCTTTGAACCTGAACAGAAACGATCGTAAGGATTCGTCTTTCTTCTGGATCATCGTCCAGAGGTCGGCATCCGAGGCTCCCTTCTCGATGAACATCGAATAATGCTTGATAAAAGCGGTTGATAGCTCGTTGAAGCTGTCGATTGAGTTCACCTTTAGGCGGGAAAACCAGTTCAGAGCTGCTCCGAAAAGGTTTTCGACGAAGAGCTGGCAGTATCCGGCGTCTTTGTCGGCTTCATTGAACTTGGTCTGACCCATCGCGATGCAGAATGCGATCATGTGAGCTCGGGGATCTGTTTTACCTTTGTAGGGTGCGATCTTGAGCTTGATGCTCGGAATGGTCGCTTCTACGATTCGGCTTGTGAAGGGCGTTCGCTGAGTTTCTTCAATGACCCGGTGAACCTTGGGAGCCAAGCTGGTTGCCTTGTGGATCTGAGACTGCATTGTCCGGAGCTCGGCAGTTGCCTGGGCGAGGGTCTGCTTTAGCGCTTGCAGCTCGGTGTCCGCGTGAGCAGAAATCCCTCCCAGAGCTGAGTCTTGCTGTCCCTGGTCCCGATCTCCGCCCGACCTCTGGTCAGTGTGGGTCGCTCCGTTGTCAGGTCGGGTTTCCAAAGCCCAGAGTTCCCGTGGGGAGATCAGGGCGATGGAATTTATCCTTGGGAGCTGGGCGGCCTGGGCCTGCGCCAGCTCCTCCAGCCGCTGTCTTGACCTTTGATCTTGCTCTTCTTGTTTAGCGGTCCTTTCTACCAGTAGAGTGAAGATGCCGCGCATGTTCTCCGGAACCTGGTCCAACACCGCCTGAGCGTCGAACGTTGGGGCGGTCTGTTCTTGTCCCTGAGTCTCGGCAGTTGGGTTGGTGTTGTCGCCGTCGTGAGTTCCTAGGAGAGTTGGGCTTGTTCTTCCATCGGTTTCATTGTCACCAGACATGATTTCCTGAAAGCGAAAAGGAGAAAAGAAACGGGTAAAAACAAAATGCACGCTGACTTACGTGGAATCTGATGTAGCGAAGCGGAATCCACCCTCCTTCTAGCGCCAATGGTTGGATCTGAAATCCACTCAGAATATGGGGTGTATGATTTGAGACACAATGTGAATAAAAGCTGTAATTTTATTGATTTTTGAGAGATATGTTTACAATGGCTACTAGCAAAATTCTAAGGAAAAAGAATCCGATCCCTTGCCCTCAGCTCCTTCTTCTCCTTTTATCCCTCCTCCTCCATGTAACTGCTCCATTAACTAGCATTAACTCCTTTCATTAATGCTGATTCTTCAGTTTTTATTCATCTCCTAGCTTGAATCGATCGGGCCTCTCTTTCTTCTTGCGAGTAAGGCCGACTTCTCCTTAACGGGCTTCAACAGCCCATTAGCTCCCTGGTTCTCCGGTTGACTCCTGGGTCGGTTTACTCTTAACCGGGTATGGTGGACACCACCTCCACCAAATATTCCTCTTTAGGTGTTTATCATTTTTTTGTTCTTTGTTGCCTCGTTAAAACCTTGACATAGAAAAATCCAATGGGACAAAAACCATGATAAGGAAAAAGAGTACAACCACGCACATCATCATATTCTCCCCCTGGAAACATCATCTTAGGGAGATGTATTCTCATCATATATATCATCTTCTTAGGAATTGTTGTAAGCATATCCTTAGTGAATAAACTCATTTGATTGTAAAATAATCCCTTAGACCATTGGACTTGTGGTCCTTAGTATGCCTTTCACACAAAAGATCATATCTTGGTATATTTGGAATCCATGCCCAAATTTCCTTTTATAGACAATCTTATAATCCTTCTTATTGTATATACTTGTACATACGAGTTATTCCCCTTCTTTTAATAAAACTTACTAGTATGATCATCCTTCTTGTCATACAAAATCACATTTTTCAATCATGAAAGAGATCATTGAGTTTCCTAATATCATGGTACTTCATGACTTAGAATTCTTTCCTTTATATGCTCAATATACTCTTGTAGTAATGTTCTCGAGAACTAGCACTTATAGTTTTTAACAACCCAAATCCTTATGGGATTTATTGCTTCTTGCAGTTTGCCTTCTTATAAATCTTTTCACATAATTGTCATTTTTCAGCGGCTCTCAATTCTTTGTTGCCAGACTAAAGAAACTTCAAAGATGATGCTTCCACCACATGATGATGTGTTTATTTATAATCAATTATAGGTATTTGTCAGAATCTTTGTGCAACTACAACACTGCATCTCATGAGTTCATCATCTCATATATTCTTTCACATAAATTCTACTGGTTTTACACTATTAGGTGTACGGACTACCAGTCTGAATACTCTTCTCTTTCAAAGAGATTTTAACTCTGCATCTATTGTTTCTTTCCCTTTTGGTCAATCATCACTTTGTGTACACTTTTCAATAGATGGTTCATGATCCTCGTTCTCATCAACTGCTACATTGCATGCATAAGTATTCACGACGTCGATTTGATATCGGTTCCATATCGTTCCAAACGTGACATAGCTATTTGATATTTCTTTATTCTCATGTACCTGAATTTCTATATTGTCATGTTTTCCATCTCTTTCTCGAGATCCTTAATATTTCATTCCTCGATCATGCCACTCTCATTAATGCTCATTTTATTTTCTGAGGATTATTATATTTTGGAACCAATAGGTCTAGCACGCTTCAAGCACTCTTTAGACTCACTAGCAGTTTAATATTTTCCTTCTGGGACATCCACTTAAATTGGAGCATTTACAGCTGGTACATGTGATTTTGTCACTTTATTAGGGCCAGTTGCAACATCTGGCAACATATTGCTTAACCTTTGTACATGAATTATCTTTCACACATTCATTTGAACTTCTATTCACACTCTTTGGTCCGAGGATCAATAATAATTCATTTCAACTCATTTCCTTCTCCAGCTGTTTATTTTCTCTCCCCTAATGTTGGATAGACTCTAAGTCTTTAAATAAATCTTATAATCAATGGAGATCATATCCAACATATATTCATAACTTCCTTTGAGATCCCATCTTTTAGCGTTGTGGCGGAGCAACTAGAATATATACCATTTATCCAAATTTTCTAGATGGGGATCTTTTGGTTCCTAACCCAAAACAATTTTATGGGGAGAGTTACTAATTACTCTTTGGCATTATGCGAACCAATGTTGTTGCATCTTACGTATGAACATTAGCTACATGATATTCAACCCAGTAGACTTATAATAATCATCAAAGGCTTGTTTGTTCACCAATATTATCAATTAGTCTAGCAAACACCAGGTTGCAGATCTATGACAAGGATACATACGAGCATTTTTGTCGATGCATTAATTATGAAAATATGGTGGATGATCAGTCCACCAGTGGGTGATCAAGCCCACAAAAATCTCCTTGTATAAATAGATTCCAAATCTATTTGAATGGTAAAACTCGTATTATCGGTGGTATTGTGAGCAAGCAACATATACTAGATCATTCGTAAGAATCTTCGGGTTTTTCAATGAATATCCATATGAATATCTTTCGCATCATTACTAAACCGGAAAAGCATAGCTGGTTTGCCAAACATTACACTTTCGGTAAACTTCTGGTTTACTATAACATTTACCTCCATTTCACTAATTTCGTGTAGTACAATTCATTAGATAATGCATGCATTTTCTCCAAAATATTTTTACTGTCTTGGAATTCTTCTAATTGAAGGTATTCAAAATTTCCCTTTACTTATTCTCTCGACATGATTAGATTCTAAATCCCTTAGATTTTTTTTATAAATGACTCCTTAAGTCCATTTTGAGTGTGAACATAATTTTGGATGTTCCACTTACTAGGAATGTGGGATTCTCTAATTCTCTCCCTCGAGATAATGATACTTCCGGTTCATCTATCTCGAATTTAATCCCACTTTATAATCAGCAACATACCCAACATAGTTCATGTGTTTATAGTCATTGCGAACACAATAACTTTTGGGAATTGTGGATGCCGCATCCTAAGTGGAATAACCATAGTTTCAATAATATGAGCCACTAATTGAGTAATTTGAAGCCTTTTTCCATTTGATAAGCCTTACTTATGATCAATATTCGTAAAATACATAATATGAGCTCCTAATTTTAATTTTAAAGTTTGACATTCTCTCTGTTTTATTTTAGTGGATGTTTAAGGTTGTTATCAAACAGATTAAGAAACTACAAACTTTTATACAATTTACCTCTTTATATAAAAACATCATTAGCTAAAACTAATTCAAAGAATAAAAAATATATTGCAGAATATAAATAGTCAAAAGAACAAAAAAAAACATCAAAATTTATCATCGAAAGTTCAAAACATCACTTATACGGAAAAGAAAAAACCACCTAAAACTTCACTGAAAGTGAAACGGATGGAGTACTATTTAGAAATTCTTCTAACTAGAGTGTTATTTTTAACACTCATATCATAAGTCTTAATACTATCAAAACATAGATAAATACTCTCTTCACCTTTCAGAAGAGGCGATAACCATTTGAAAAATAAGCCGAAATAATATATTCTTAATTAGTGATCAAACTAACCACGAGAAAAATGTACTTTACACAGACATAGATAGTTCAAATTAAATTGATTAAATATAATATTTGAATGCAATAATTTTATGGTATAAACTCATGTGATACAAAAAATATTTAATGTTCGTTAAAAATAAAATTATAAAACTCAATTAGGATTGGGCATTCAGATATTCGGTTTGTTTGAGTCAGGTTATTTCAGTTCCCGGGTTTAGATATTCGGAAACCATTTGGAGATCAGAACTTCGATTTGGTTTTGGTTTCTTTCTCTCTCGGTTTGCCTTCGGTTACCCAAACGAAAAATTTTTTTAAAGAATATGAAAAATTCATATAAAAACTCAATGATTAGATTAATTTTAATAAAATTTGTTTAAATGTTGACAAGTATAAGTAAGTATTTTTAGATATTTTAGTAATATCAATTTTATGGTCTAAAATTAGTTATAAGATTTATGATTGTAATTTTAGGTATTTGAGTTATTTCAAATATAAGTATAATGAACATTTTTTCGTGTATGATTGTATTCCACGTATTTTAGATATCCATATGATTCTCGGTCTGATTCAGGTCTCTAGATATATGAGTTTAGGATCCATTTGGATAATTATACTGATTTTGGTTGATTCATTGTCTACAATTTAGGTCTGGTTCAAGTTCAGTTTTTTTGTTACGAGTATTTTGATCAGTCTTAAACTCAATTATATGTAAGATATAACGCCTATTTTTCATTTTATATCCACGTTAAAAACTCAAAGATATATTACAAAATTAAGGTAAATATCACAAACGACCTGAGAAAATATGTATCAGTGGAAACTAAGAATATCCCTTATGTAAGTTCTTTAGAGATAGCTATACAACTACTATCGCTCCTACGTGTGAAGTAGTCCGTATGCTGAAAATTGCACCAATGGACCTTAATATTGGTTTCATTGAAGCACTCACCGTAAGATTATTTATATTCTTATATGATCTATGTGTCTCTTGGTTTAATTATAATGTTCAAGTTCATATTAAAGTTATGAATTCTAACCTTAAAGACGATACCGTGATGGATCGGTTTCGATTAAAGACGCTAGAATTCGGGTGTATTGATAACTCTCTTCTCTTACCTTATTTATGTGTTTTTCCTATGATTATATATATGATTATGTGTGTATATGGTGGTTAATAAAGAATATAACTACTTAAGCATAATACACATGTATAATATATAGTGTGGTGATTATTTATGAACAGTTGTGTCTCTTGGCATAATGGCATCTCTTCATAAATATAAAAGGCTTCATGTCTCTTATGAGATAAAAGAATAATTTCTCTTACACCAAAATAAAAAGATTGATCAAAAGGATTAAGAAAAATGTTTTTGAAGGTTTCTTCTCCATCAAAAGAAACCATTAAAGTTTAAGGTCAAAGAGATGAAGAAATCAATTGTTTAAGGGATCCATTGAAGCCTCATCAAAGCATGGATCAAGGTTAGTGTTTCTTCTTATTCTCTAAGAAATGTTTAGGGTTGAATTAATCTAAATCTAGAACATGGTCTTGAGGTAGATTTCATAAATAAAATCATAAAAGAAATTAACAATTGGTATCAGAGCCATCTAGATTTAGTTAATTCATCGTTCATGAACATACACGATTTTATCCGTTTTAAAGAGTGTTCATGATTTTTGTTTAATTTATCGGTTCACGGGATTATGTACGGATATTTAAACGTACGATCTCATTTGCTTACACATATGTGCACGCATGACTTACGTTTAAACGTACAACATGAAACCGGATACTAGTTGTACGACTTTTCTTATAAGGAAATCTATTATGTGTCCTAATGGCCTTAGATGTTACCATTAATGTAACAGTCAAAGTAAAGTCATTATTACCATTAAAGTAAACCGAATTTCTGTTTCTTAACATTACCAATTGTTTTTATTTTGCGAAAGGAGCACCGTTGAAAAGAAACAAAAATATTTGTTTACGTCAAAGTGGATGATGACTTTTATGTCTTTAAATTATTTAAGTAATAATAAGGTTTTGTCATGAAAGGAGTGTATACATGTGAAGAATCCATGTACTTCTTATGTTTTCATGGCTAAACCATCAAAGGGTTAAATAAAAAAAATATTATAGTAAAATGCTTTCGCTGCATTTTATCAAGGGTAATTATGTTATGAAATACTAATATAATTATTATAGTAGTTTTTTCNTATATTGTATATAACATGTTAGTCACCAAAGTGACCTTGTTATATTACATATAAATATTAAAATATATAAAATCTATTAATTGATCATGACCAAGGATGCTAAATGACATTAAAGTTTGGTCG
>OVAN01014457.1:0-12028 GCA_900406275.1 Anastatica hierochuntica | reverse complement strand
TATATATATATATATATATATATATATATAAAGAGACCGATAAAAAAATGATACCCCAGAAAAGTAAGAAAAAACCGATTCTCATGAGACTGATAGAAAAAATAAAATGATACCCTAGAAAATAAAAGAAAATTCAACCTCTAAAAGCATTTAAAAGTGAATAAAGAAGAGGAAAGGAATCGATTGTGGGCTGAAATTATTTTGGATTCTGATCGAGTTTGAGTCTATGTGTTCTTTGACTGATGCTCCCTCGAAGAGACCACACGATATAGTCTTAGGGAGTAGTGATGGAGATTTTGGATCCCTCTTGTTGATTGTGGCTTGAATCAGGGACGTTGCTAAAACCTGTGGTGAATATTGGGGGTTCTACCTAAATGTCAACGCATGTGTATAGTGGATTTTGTCAGTCTAAGTTGTCAATCAGTTTTGGAAGTTCAAGTAAGTTTATATGTTTTCAAACCTCTTCTTTATTCTTTTGTTCTTAACTCGAGGACGAGCTAAAAGCTAAGTCCGGAGGAGTTGATAAAATCATTATTTTACCACTTTTCCAATGGATTTTGATAGGTTTTCTTGTATTTATAGTTTTTCAAGTCATTTGAAGTCATACAATGCATTTTGGAGCTTTATGGATTTTGATAGGTTTTCATGGAGTCAATGAGTTTGTTTGAATAGGATTACTAAACGATTAGGTTTTATCAATAATCATCTTTGCTCACGGGTTAATACTATTCACCTACGAAGATGGTATGTGGATAGATCTATAGTGGTATGCATTCCAAAAGCTTGATATACCACTGGAACTAGTATTTCGTGAGCCTTTCTATTTAGATGCCTTACGAAAGTACACCAATTTAGAATCGTGAACAATTAGTCTTGATCGAATTATTGTGTGTTTAATCACTACAAGACCGTCCAAAAGATGATGTCCCTTGGTGGTTAGATATAGAATCTGAACCTCAGAATTGGAGAGGATCTACATTTGTGGTTGTGTTCTAGACCGAAGCATTATGCTCCTAATCAAATTTTAATTCATGCTTGTTTACTTTAACTTTGTTTGATGCATATTATATCATTGATCTAGTCCATGTAAATTAGTATATAGAATACCATTTTGGTTTGTATAATTAAATCATAATTAAAACCAAATAAAAATCCCAAAACCCCTGCATACTTCATTCTTAGCTTAATCCGAAAGTCAATGGATCCTAAGTGTGAAACTTAGTATATGTGGATTCGATCCCTAAGTATTACTGTGAATGTTGTACACTTGCAGTTCGGTTTTAGTTGGGGGTAAAACTTGACCCCACATCAATTTCCATTCTATCAAATGCACCCCTAAACTGGAGTGTCCTAAATAGCATAAAAAAGGTGGAGTTCCATTTGGTCCTTACATGTAAAGGCAAGCTACCTTTTGTCATCTTCCCTGTGATTACTCTTAGTATTTAGCCTATTTGTAGATTACCTAACATACGTAATTGCATAACAAATAGATTCTACATTCTTGCATAGTTCAGTTAAACCATCCCTAGCAATCAAATTCATTATATGTGCAGAACATCTGACATGCATATATTCCCCACCAAGCACAAATGCATCATTCCCAATTCTTCTAAACTTAGTGCTGAACATACCTCAATGTAGAAGACTTAACAATTGCATTGTCTACGGTAACAGAAAAAAAAATTCTCTATGCGCCACTCAGCTAGACAATCTACTAAAACATTGCAAATGGTCTGGCCTTTACCATCAATTACATGTTTGAAGCCAATGATGTTGCATCAACCAAATGACATGTCAACCATATAGTTAGCACCTGTGTACACAAAAACGAAGTAGACAGTTCAAAACATTAACAAATAAAATAATTCATAAACAAGACAGAAAGTAAATGCAAATGAACTTGTCACTTGAGAGACCCAAATTTCTGTTATCAGAGACACTCTCTGCTTGATTGTTGAAAACATCTTCTTTAATTTTGCTTTTCTTTTCACATACATTTGAACAATATCTCTAGAAGCAGTTCTTCTTGAGTGTGGCTTACACAGATTTACCTACATAAAAGTAAAAAGTAAACAATTAGGAAGTAATATTGTCTTGTAATGAAACTTAAAATGTGTACAGATAGATATATGTAGGTAGTTACCTCACTACAAAACTCTTTCCAAGCCATACACTCAACAAAAGAGAGTGGTAACTTAGCTTTAACCAACAACTTATTTGTTGCTTCTCTGAATACAGGCTCAGGAACTCTGGCCACCTTTACAAACCCTTCTTCATTTAGAATAGGTAGCATGTTCTTCTGACCATCTAGTCACGCCTTGCGTTCTTTGCAAACACCCAAGTGCTTCTGAAGAATTAAAGTACCAGACTTCTTATTACAGGAAAAATGCCTTTTGAAAGTAGTGACATATGCACTTGTCACAGTTATCCATCGTCCTGGTGTAGTGTGACCATACAGAAGACCTTGTGTTCATCACCTTCTTTTTTTCTTGAGCAACCTTGAGCTGGTGCTCCACTTGGTGTCTCTTTCCTTTTGTTTTTATTATCAGGTGTTCAAAAATCTTCTTGTTCAAGTTCTTCATATAACTGTCTATATCCATCATCATTTCCTGGCATTTTGGATCACGATGAATCCATCTGTTTTGAAAACACAAAGGCATTCATGGTAAACGATATATCATCGTATCAATCACATAAGAAGAATCAACTAGACATACATGGTTAAAGCAGAAAAAATCTTATATAAAATCATATAAACATAAGCATAACAAAGTATACGAAATTACTAAGATCATAATCAACAAGGAGCCTAGAACTTGATGAATACACAGAGGTGACTCTAAACGAGCTTATTAAGAACACAATCAACAACAACCCAAAGAGATTCGAGGAAGAAACAAACGAGATTAGAGGAAAAGAACAAAACCCACAATCAAAACCAATAAACTCTAAAACTTCTCGAATACACATAGATGACTCTATACGAACTTCCTAAGAACAGAATCAACAAAACCCCTAAGAGATTTGAAGAAGAAACTGTCAAAATACGTAGAGAAGAAATGAAACCACAATCGAATTCGAAGTAAAACCCTAAATCAACACAGAGATTGAACGAAACACACCTTTGAGAAGAATATTAACTTCTCTGATGGAGGAGACGAAGAGATTCTGAGACTTGCGTGTTCTAGTTTTTGTGAGGAACTAAACTAATGAAGGGTCGAAAAATATTTGGGTATTTCTAGGCTAGGATTTGATTTTCACAAAAGAGTGGAGATGAAAGGTCAACATACAATAGTTACGGGAAATGGCTTAGGCTTGTTTATATATATTCAGGTTGTTCGGATATTACTTCGGATCTTCGGTTCCCACATGAACCAAACCAAAGACCGAAGTAACAACTATGAAGATCCAATCGGTTTTTTTGACAGAACCGAATTCGAACCGAACTGAGTTTTTCGTTTCGGCTACCGATTAAGTTTTCGGGTTCGGTTTTTTGTCCAGGCCTACTTATTTTATTGTAATCCCTTCTTTTTACCAAAGTATTTATAAAGAACTAATTCGATCTTTTCTTTTCTTAGTGGCACAAACGGAACTTGTCCAAAATTTACTCTAACGGTTTGGCGCTAGAAGGAAGGGGCTATACTTGAGACTACGTGACAAAGAGCTGGCCGGAGTACATCCACACAACCAACATCAATGAAGAAACTGCCACGAATGACATAACCAAGATATAACAAGAAACCAATCCTTCGGGAAACAAGGACGAACCAAACGTTGAGAAGGGTAAAGAAGCGACTGAAGAAGTAGAGGCGATGAAGGCAGCTGGCCGAGCATGTCTAGAAGATCACCCAACTCTAGAGAGACAATGTGGCCCTTCGAGAGGAAACCTCAACCCACACCGCAGCAAGGAGAACGACCGAAGGAAGAAACCTAGGTTAAAATTCCAATCTACCCAATGAGACCCCTCGATATGCCATCTTTCGAGGATGGTCCCTTCCACAAACCAACTGGAGGAGACGATATCGTCCCCGGTCAACGTCCCAACACGACCTACGATCCTCAGGAAAAGCAGCCCCCTTGGAAAGAGATCGCTCCAGAACCGGAGCATAGCCACGCCTGGAAAAAATCCAGGAGAAGCGCGCCTCTTAGAAGAAAATTTCTCTAAATGGTTGTACGAGCTCAACACTCTGATCGAGCGCCTCTCTGGAGTAGCACCACCAATCAGAAAAAGTGTCGGGATTCCTACGCATATACCCCTTTCTCGGATTACTATTTGTAGTAGTAATACTATTTCGACAAAATATGGTGCCATGATACAGTTTTATCTCTGTTTTGAAAAATTCAAAATATGACTTATGTGAAAAATTTACTTTTCCTATGTATTTAAATTTTCATTCAACATTTTTAAAATGTTGTAAATAATATTGAGTAAATGAATATTGTGTACGGGTGAGGAGTGAGAGAATGATAAATTTAGAAAGAAAAATTCATCAAACCCATTTCTACACGCTAGGGGTGAGTATTCGGTTCCTCGGGTCGGATTCGGGTCGGTTCCGTCCGGTTCCGGGTAGTTTTGGTCCACCTACTTAGAAATCGTTTAGGAACCGGTTGAGTTTCGGGTCAGTTCCGGTTCGGGTCCAGGTCGGGTCGGGTCAATTTTTAGAATTTTGAAAGAAACCGAATTGGACCTGAAACCCGAAAAAAATTGAATTACCCAAATAAAACCGAATTACCCAAAAACAAGTATAATAAAATAATATAAATATTAATTTTTATATATAAATTCATTAAAAAAATATAAATATATTTCGGGTACCGGTTCGGTTCGGGTACCCGAAACATTTTAATTTAGGAACGGTTCGAGCTTTCGCTCGGGTTCGGGTCAGTTCGATTTGGATCGAATTTTCGGATCTGGATTATTTGCTTAGCCCTACTACACACCATTAGAGGTAAAGTGAGAAAATGGATGGTGAAATTAGACTTGGGCATTTAGATATCCATCTGGGTTCGGATCGGATCTATTCGAATTTATGGTTTTCTGGTTGAGACTCACAAGTTCCATTCGGATATTTCTATATTTCAATTTGGATTCAGATCGAATATTTTCGGGTTTGGATCGGTTTTGTAAACTTTTTAAAACTCGGAGATATAATAATTTTTACAGGTTCGTTCATTTTGGATAGGATTTTCTAACCCGAACAAGTATAAAATTTCATAAACACATATAAAATTACCTGAAACACTAAAAATTATTATCCGAAAAAATTATCTGAGCAAGTATAAAATTACCCAAACGAGTATAAAACTACTAGAAGTATTAAAAAAAATCCAAACAAATTACTCAACGCCTCCCAACAAATATATAGTAATCAAAAGTACTAAAGTAAATCCAGAAAAAATTATCAGAAGTTCTAAATAAGTATATAATTGTGTGAAGGTTTTATTCTATGTATGTAAATTTCAGGTTATTTGGCATACTTTCGGATATACCGAAATCCGAACTCAAAACTCAAGATATTGTTATTTGAAATCGGATAGAGAATTTGATCGGATCCTAACCTGACTTTTTGAGTGGCTTTGGGTTCAGATTTCAGATTCGGATAATTTGTTCAGGCCCAAATGAAATCATGCATAACTTTCTTTTATTAATCAACAGATTATAATATCCACTTAATTAATCTTTTTGGTTAAAGCTCAAATTCATCTAAGTTCCTTTTTATAAATGAAATTCATCTAAGTTTTTAACATGTAAATATCTAAAAATATAGGATTAAACAAATATTAATACATAAATTCTAAATTATTAGCACGCTGCCTATATTACATTATTGATGTTATAGATGAGAACGTGGCCAATTTTGTTTGACCTGATAATGGTTAGAGAAAGAAAAAATGAGATAGTATATAGTATGTATAGATCACGAGGCAACATATTTTATATATATAACATTTATAGATAGGTTTTTATTTTAACCTTAGATTTAATTTTAAAATGTGTCGTTAAATTTTGTAACTAGAATTGAACAGATATTATACTATATCATACTAGATTATAAACAATGTGAGATACAACTAAAATAAAATACAACCATCATACTCGTTTTATGCTATGATATATACTGCATTTTTGAATTCATAAAGTCTATTACATTTCATATGTGGATTATTTTCAATTTAATTATATATATATATATATATATGTATATATAGATCACAGTATTTTTATATTCTAGAACTGATTGTTTACTTTGTTCTGCTAGAATTAGATTTGTCCATTTTATCATTGTAAGCTCAATACCCTCCAAGTTGTATGTATAATCTACTAATTAGATATGACCACGGTTACGGTTACTACGATTAAAATTGATTAACCACCGATTACGGTTAGAAAAATTGTTTAACCTTAACTTTAACCATTTAATATACGATTATAACGTTTACGGTTAAATACGGTTACAGTTAAACAATTACGGTTACGTACGATTACAGTTATCTTATAATTAAAATACGGTTATTAATTTTAATAATTATTATATTTTAAAAAATATTTGGATAAGATAAATAAAATTATCTAACTTAATAATAATAGTTATAATAAAAAAATTATTTTTTAAAATTTAAGTGTTAAATCCAAGGAAAGCATTTTTATTTTACTTTTCTACATTAAAAAAAATTTGGAGTTCTTATTAAGATTTTATTGTTATTAATATAGTCGACATAAAATATGTATGTATGTATGTATATGTGTGTGTATATATATATATATATCTTTTTAAAAAATGGTTATAGTTATAATTTTACGATTGAATCTCATGGTTAACCGATGGTTTAAATACGGTTACGGTTAACTAACGATTACGGTTAAAAATTTCCATTAACCATAACTAATATATTTTTACGGTTAACGGTTATGGTTATAACTGTTTTAAACGGTTACGGTTTGGTTACAATTTTAAAACGAAATGGTTACGATCCGAAATACGGTTACGATTTGCATTTGGTCGTGTCTACTTCTAGTTGACAAAATTATGTACGCGGGTTCTGGAAGAATTATCATGTGGACATTTCTAAATATTAATTATCATTTACAACAAGAAACAAGTTTAGACCAAACCAAAATTTGTAAAAACAACTTAACATATTTTCTTTTAATTGATTCGTAAGTTCGCGAGTCTTACAAATACGGTAGTGCATCTAAGAGCATATCCAAAAATGAATTTCATTTTGAAGTTTCCAAAACTTCATATTTGAAGTTTGGAGATGTTCTTCTCCAAAAGCAATACTTCAAATTTAACTTCAAAAAAAAATTGTACTTAACATTGTGGTCCTTACATTTATCACAACTAATTTAAATTCATTAAACATTTATAAATAACTAACACATCTACAAAATTATCACAACAATATTAATTAATAAACACATCTACGCATTTACTCAATTATTAGTGTTTTTGTAGTATTTAAATTTATATAATAATTATGTATTTATGTAATTTTTTAGTTTTTATATTAAGAAAAGGGTTCCACCAGAAGTAGATCAACATCTTACAAGTCCAGTGTCAAAAGAGGAAGTGTATCAAGCTCTAAAAAAGATGAATCAAGACAAGGCAGCTGGTCCAGATGGGATGTCAGCTGGTTTTTCCAACATCATTGGAACATCATAAGTGAAGGTGTGTATGAAACTGTCTTGAATTTCTTCCAAACAGCTTAGTTTCATCAAACTCTGAGTCACACGAATATTAGCTTAGTACCTAAGATAGAGAACCCCCAGGAAGTGAAGGATTTTCGCCCAATTAGCTTGTGTAACGTAGCATATAAAATCATCTCAAAAGTCTTAGCAGAACGGTTAAAGCCTTGGCTTAGTAGAATCATCTCTGAGAACCAGTCGGTTTTCATCCCTGGAAGATGCATTACCGATAATGTTCTAATAACACATGAACTTATCCATAGCTTAACTACAAGGGATCGAAAGAACAAGTTTATAGTTGCAAAGCTAGATATTACTAAGGCTTTTAACAAGCTAGAATGGGGCTATATTGAATATATGCTTAAGGCTTTAGGATTCTCTGAAACTTGGTGTAGTAGGATAATGGCATGTGTTAAATCTCCTACATATTCGGTGCTCATTAATGGTTCTCCATGTGGCAGTATTAAACCTACAAGAGGCATAAGACAGGGTGACCCATTGTCTTCCTACATATATTTCATGTGCTCAAAAGGTTTATCTAATATGTTTCACAATTTGCAGAAGAGAGGTTTATTGCATGGATTCAAAGCAAGTCCAAGAGGTCCACAGGTGACCCATATGTTCTTTGTTGATGATTCTCTAATCTTCTGCAAAGCAACTGATCAAGAATGCTCCAGGCTGGTAGATGCTTTAAAAATCTACGGCAAAGCATCAAGGCAGCAGGTGAACTATAACAAATCATCCCTTATCTTTAGTAAAGAACTGATGAAAATGTTCAAGAGCATATGAAATCAATAATGGGTATAGCAAAAGTAGGTGGGTTTGGAAAGTATTTGGGTTTGCCCGAGACAATTGAAAGAAGTGATGTGAATTCATTTACTTTCCTTAAGGATATAATGGAAAGAAGAATGGAAAAATGGTATACGAAGATGCTTTCCCCAGCTGGAAAGGAGGTTTTTATTAAAGCAGTTGCTCAAGCTATACCATGTTATGCTATGCAATGCTTCTTGTTACCAAAAAGACTCCTAAACCAATAATCCAGACTGATAAGAAGGTTTTGGTGGTCTGCAATGAAGGATGATGTCATAATGCCATTAATTTCTTGGAGTAAAATAACTAAGACAAAAACTGTGGGAGGTTTGGGGATCCGGGATCTAATACATTTCAACAGAGCTTTGGTGGCTAAGCAGGCTTGGAGACTATTAAATTTTCCCAATACATTACTAGGAAAGGTATATGTAGCCAAATACTATCCTAATGTACCTCTTTTTGATGCAGAACAGAAGAGGAAACAATTCTTTGCATGGAAAGGCATACAACAAATGATCAAAATGATCCAGGAGGGTACAAGATGGATAGTAGGAAATGGAGACAATATAAGGGTCTGGGAAGATAAATGGTTGAAGTTTAATCCGTCTCAGCCTACTAGACCTGCTAGGAGTGATTTGCCAACGGAGATGAAAGTAGCTCTTCTTCTCAATCAATAAACAAGGCAATGGGATGATCAAAAGTTGCAGCAACTGGTCCATCCTGAAGATATCCCGAAGATCAAAAGCATAAGACTGAGTAGATTTCATCGAGAGGATGATGTGGAATGGATATACACAAAATATGGCATATACTCAGCAAAGACAGGATATCACTTCAGTAATAATGGATTTGCAAATGAACCTCAGCAGCAACATATAAGCTAAAACAAGATATGGAAGCTCCCAACCACTCCAAAGATAAAACAATTTTGGTGGAGACTTTCACATGAAGGACTAGCAGTTGGTGAGGTAATGAGAAGAAGAGGTATCAGACTTATTACTACGTGTCAATCTTGTGGTGAGGAAGCAGAATATGTGCTACATATGATGTTTCATTGTAGAGTTTCAAGAGAATTTTGGGAACAAGCACCAATTGCTACACCCACAGGAGATCAGATTCTGCAATTCAATTTACCACAGAACATACAATGGTTGTTATCAGCAATCACAAAGCTAAATAATCATTCTGTAAATCTTGCAGCTTTTGTGGGTTGCAGGCTCTGGAAGATAAGAAACAATCTGGTTTTTCATGATGAAAGAATGGCGATTCCAGATGTCATTAACAGAGCCATTGCAGATATGAAAGAATGGATAGAGGCAGCATCAGAAAGTGAAGAAGGACACAACCAGATAGTCTGTCCAATTCAAAGTTTGAACAGACAATAAAAAACTCATTTGGACACTTCAACCTTGTATTGCTATGTTGATGCGTCATGGGTTTCTTTTGAAGAAAAGGCTAATATAAGTTGGATCCTCAAAACTTTTGATGATCGGTCTATAGTCCAAGGCTCAACTTCCATAGAGCAAATCCCTAGTGCACTTGAAGCAGAAGCGTATGCACTCTGTGAAGCAGTCTTTCAAATGAATAGACTCAATTACACGAGACTGATATTCAAATGTGATAATCAAACGATCTATTCTTTACTGCAGAAATGGGACCAAAGAATAGGGGAGCAAAATGATAATATCTTCGGTGTGAGTGCATATATCCTGGACATTTAGGAATTAACAACACCCCAAAATTGTTTCAGTGTCAGGTTCATAAAAAGAGAGCTCAACATGGAGGCGGACGTTTTAGCAAAGGAAGCAAGAAGAAATAGATCAGCATGTATAATTCAATGGAAGTGAATGTAGTAGAGTGTTTTTATAAAACACAAGAGAAAAGGCATGTTCTATTTCTTCAATTATGTTTGATGCAATCAGGAACTTTGTAACTGTTATCATGAATGAATGGAAAGTTGACTAAAAAAATATTAAATTTTTTTAATGTAATATTGTTGTTGTTAAGTCTAATTATAAAATATTTTTAATCTTATTTAAAGTTTTTATTTAATTTTATGTATAAAAATTACATTTATAAAAAATAATTTAAATATTTTTTTTTTGATAATAAAAGGTTTAAACCCAGGTCAATGATGAACTAGACCTAACCCCCTGGGTGTGAGGCCAGCCCACGGATAGACTACCTCACTAGGTATTCAAATGGACCGAAAGCAAGGGTCCATATCCGTGTGGGTGAGAAGGAACAATGTGACTTAGTTTCTGCGTAGCAGGTGGATCGAACCCTGATGGTGTTTGCCACCAGGTCCCGTCTCCTTACCACCAGACCACAAGCCCTTCTCGATATAATAATAATAATATAATAATAATAATAATAATAATAATAATTTAAATATTATGAGATATAAAATATTTAAAAATTAAAACGATAAACAGCAAAAATTTTAAAAATAAAAGGTATGATGTGTAATATGCACATGGTTGGAAATTAGTATATACATTGAAATAATCATTGAGTTATGACTAAAATAATATCTAACCTACTTGCTACGTACCAGCACGTTGAGAGTATTAAAATGAAAAAAATTAGTTGAAAGAAAAGTAAATTAATGTAAATTAGTGTTGTAAAGGTGTCAATCTCTACCCCTCTTCCCTCCCCCGCCACTGCTACAAATACACTCAACTAAAATGTGTCTTGAATATCATTCAAACACAAAGAGATAGCAATAAGAATAAAAAGAAAAAAAAAACTCAAGAAGAGAAAATAGAGATGGATAGCTTCAGGTTTACCAGAATTGTTGTTGCATTCCTTCTTCTCTCATTGATTCTCCATTATCCCACAGGTTATTAAGATTATATACATTTTCTGATTTTCTTTGAGAATTTGAAATTGGCCATACATCTAAAAAGACATATGTATGTGTTTGACAGAAGTGGAAGGTGGCGAATGTGAAGAGGTTTTACAAGCATACTGTACCACCTCTGACTGCGAGAAACTTTGCTCAGAAAGAAAAGGCGACAAAATGGTGAAGAGCATCTGCAAGTTACCTCCAACACCTCCAGGCCGCCCGATGTTCACATTCTTTGTGTGTTACTGTTCTTATAAATGTGATTGAGCTACAGAGAAAACCACGTAATCATTATCATTGATCTTTTATTTAAACATGACACTTGATGTGTAATTTCCTTTTCAAAATAAAATAAAAGTGTATGTCAAATTGTTTGGGACTGCCTGAAATCAATACTCCATGATATATGGTCTAACCCTTTCTTTCGATCATACATGAAAGTATTTTATTTTACGTTCGTAATTTTAGTACTTTCATTGTTAAACATTTTACCACGTTAACATCATTAACACTTATATATATTAATGCATAAAGCATTTATTATTACATAAAATTTTAGTAAAATATTAGCTCGTTGATCCCTCCACGTAAATTATTTCTCCCCGTTTCACAAAGATAAATTTTTTGAACTTTTAAAATTTTGTAATAAAAAGATAGTAAAAGAAATTGAATTAAAGAAATTA
>OVAN01014456.1:0-12028 GCA_900406275.1 Anastatica hierochuntica | reverse complement strand
TGCAACTACTACTCGGTCATGTCTGGAAAATTTTGTGGACGGAATAATTTCATTATTCGGCGAAGAGTACCTAAGAAGACCTACACCTGCTGATCTTCAACGTCTACTTGATATTGGTGAGTATCGTGGATTTCCCGGGATGATAGGAAGCATCGATTGTATGCACTGAGAGTGGAAGAATTGTCCCACCGCTTGGAAAGGGCAATATTCTCGGGGTTCAGGTAAACCAACAATCGTTTTGGAGGCGGTTGCTTCATATGATCTCTGGATATGGCATGCGTTTTTCGGACCTCCAGGTACTTTAAATGATATCAATGTTCTTGATCGGTCACCTGTTTTTGATGACATAATAAATGGCGTAGCTCCGCAAGTTACTTACTCTGTCAATGGAAGAGAGTATCATTTGGGTTACTATCTCACCGATGGTATTTATCCGAAGTGGGCAACTTTTATCCAATCAATTACATTACCACAAGGCCCGAAATCAGTTTTATTTGCTCAACGTCAAGAAGCTGCCTGAAAAGATGTCGAGCGTGCTTTTGGAGTCCTGCAAGCTCGCTTTGCCATTGTTAAAAATCCTGCACTTTTTTGGGATAAAGACAAAATTGGGAAGATTATGAGAGCTTGTATCATACTCCATAATATGATAGTCGAAGACGAACGAGATGGATACACTCAATTTGACGTTTCAGAGTTCGAAGAAGCAGAACACAACGAAACTTCACATGTCGATCTCACGTATTCTACAGATGTGCCTACAAATATCGACAATATGATGAGTGCTCGAACTAAAATTCGTGATAGACAAATGCATCAACAACTCAAAATGATTTGGTTGAACATATATGGCGTAGATTTGAACGTGATGAAGACTAGAGCTGGGATGCTTCTTTAAAATTATTTTCGTTTCATGATTTCGTTAATAATCTTTGTTTCATGTTTTTAATTAAAAATCAATGTTTAAAATGTTATATTTTACTATGTTTTATTTAAGAAATTTTTTTCGAAATTTTAAAAAAAAATTATATTAATTTTTTATTTCTAAGAAACCTAAGTTAAGAGACTTGCATTGTTGCACATTAAACTAAGAGCACCCGCATTGAGAGTTCAATGCGGGGTTCACACACAAATCAAGAAAAAAACACACAAACCAATGAACCCAAGCTCTCTCAAGCTCTCTCGGATGAACCCGATTCATGAGGGGTTCGCCACGTGGCAACACCCCATTGATCCGATTTTATTTTTTTTTATTTTTTTTTTTTAAAACGAAAAAAAATTTAAAAATCAATTTTTTTTTTTTTGATGAACCCCCATGAGTTCACCAATGTTGATGCTCTAATAAGTCCCTTAACTAAGTCTCTTAGTATAAAAATAATATTAAAAAATAGTTAAGATACCCTTAATGGTATCTTGGTTGATCATGCTCTATGAACCACCGTTACAGGTGCTGCATAAAAATGTTAAACTTGATTTTGTATATAATGAAGTCTGAAAAGCCGATAAACACGCACGCACTTCACATAAAGAAGACATTTTATTCAGAAAAACAACAAAACAACAGCACAAATTCAAACTTTCAAAACACAAACACAACACACTTGCTCAACAATTATTACATTATCTTGTTGTCCATCATACCTTTTTAGCGTCGTGAAAGGAGAATCTAGTTCCGGTCTTGTGTGTGAATTCTAAAGCTAGATTCCTTAACTCCTTTGTCAATACGGGCAATCCACAATAGAACACTCCTGAACATTTATGTAGACAAATTAATTTTATATCATATTCTCTTCTATTCACATTACTTGGATCACAAGTTGGTACGTATATTATATGCGTGGAACCTTTGTTACATGAAGCTAAGCTAATATTTGCACAATCTGACCGGGATAGTGAAACATTAAGATAAGCTTACTACTTGAGTTGATGTGTTAGGAGAAAGAGAGAGAACTTACCAACATCAGTCTCAGGGTGATCAATGACTATCTGTTTGTAGACGTCTTCCCAATTAGGTCTAGCAAAGTGGGACATGACCCTTGTTCGAGAGATAATAATGTCCTCACCATTTTCCGCAAAGTTTATAGACTGAAGCATATGTATAAGCCTAGAGCAAGCATCATCTTCTTCGAAGACGCTAGTCCAATAGTTATGTATCTCTATGACTTTATTTCTGTCCCGTTCTGCGATCTCGTTCATGATGTTCTTGAACCAACCATATGAGCCTTGTTCCCCGGCTACCCAATAGAAGTAAGCCCTTCGCGTCTTGAAAGTTTGTTTCTTACCTTGTGACTCCCATTGCGATCCCTTCTTCATTTGGTTGAGTTGAGCATGTTCCATGGCATCTATATTGTTGATAATATCTTTAATGATGCCGATCATCGGAATGGCCCCATTCCCAACACTGATCAGCAGAACCACCTTATACTTTTTGTAGTTTTGTGATGTTGCACCGTACGGACCATTGATTCTTTGCCAACTATCTAATACAAAGAATCTCAGTTCGTGATACCATCTCTTCAGCGGGCTAGGATTGGTCGTAAGTTTAAGCTTCATAGTTAGCATTTGGCTCAGCTTTTGTGTTTCTTCAGTATCTATACTTACATGTGTTTCTGCTTGCAGAAGTAATTCTGTAAGACTGTCTACCTGTTTTCAAATTTACCAAAGAGTTACATACAACAATACTCAGGACCGTTCACACATAGCATAATATTTTATGATCTATGATCAACTTTTGAAATATGGAACCAAATTACGTAATATTAAATTATAATTATTTCAAACTCGTAAATATAATTACAACAAAAACTCTTAACTAAATACACCAATTTTTTGTTATAAAAATTACCAATTTTCAATTGATTTATCCAAGTTTATTAACAAATGCGCTCACATTCCTAAATTCTATAAAAATATGCATATATTAACATCATTAAGCTTACCATGATGTATCCTCTATAAAGTGGGTCAAGCTTTTTAGTTAGCATTTCGCTCAGCTTTTGTCTTTCTTGAGTACTTGTGCTTATAGGTTGTGTTTCTGCTTCCAGAAGTAAATCTTTAAGACTTTCTACCTGTTTTAAATTTATTAAAGAGTTACATATAGCAGCAAACTCAAGACTAACTCAAAAGAAAATATATTGTTGTTATATTTTTGATATATATGGATCCAAATTACGCATGAAATTAAATAAAATAGTCATTTCAAACTCTTATATACACCAATTAAACAAAATAAAAAAGTTTCACAATTACATGAAGTATGAACTAATACTTAAAAAGACATCTCAAACATATGATGACATATACAAAATAAAGAAAATTATGCCAAAATTATAAATTTGGGCTTAGTTGATTAAATTAGAAAATTTGTGGATAAAGTTAGACTAATGAAATTTCAAACCTAATACAACTAGAGCCCGATTGTATGCTTTTAAGTTAGGTTTCAAATTTTAAATATTCTCTTATGGAATCACGTCAGTTGGTTTATAGGTTGGACGTTAATCAACTAAAATTTACATTTAATCAACTAAATCCATTTTTATAGCTTTTAACATATATTTTTTTCAGGGTGAAACATATACATATCAATGATTTTGATATATTAATGTTTTATGACATATTGAGGATGAATGATATACAATTTATTCACGTTTTGAAAACGTGATTTCGCTATTTTTTATCATTCATAATGTTCATCAGTTTTTCACGCTTTTCACAGTTTTAAAACGTGTTTCTGCTACATACAACTAGCGTGTTAAAAATATAATTAGAAAAAA
This sequence comes from Anastatica hierochuntica, assembly GCA_900406275.1. Classification (NCBI taxonomy): domain Eukaryota; kingdom Viridiplantae; phylum Streptophyta; class Magnoliopsida; order Brassicales; family Brassicaceae; genus Anastatica; species Anastatica hierochuntica. The sequence goes on along the minus strand of OVAN01014456.1, from coordinate 8,258 downwards.
CAAAATGTGATTAGTCTGCTAAAACTAGCTTTTCCGTTTTGTAATTATTCCGTCAAAACCTTATTCAATTTAGTTATTCAATTATTATGTTATTCCGCTATTAATCTGGCATACCAGTCAAACCCATTACGTTATGTGAAGAGTAGGTAGCAAACATTTTTATTTAAATAAATCTCAAAATAAACACACCAAATACCAAAGCACATGCTCACCACATGGCTTTTCACCCTAAATCGAAATCCAACCAGAGATCGGTTAAGGAATTGGGGACTACGGATTGATCCTAATTGTCTCTTATGTGGATTCCAGGAGGAGTCAAGAGATTACCTATATTTCGACTGCTCCTACGGATGGGAAATTTGGGCATGGATAGGAGGGAAACTAGAGGTCCCTGTATCAAGAGGATGGAATACAACACTTTCGGAGCTCTCAAATTACCATGGACAGAAGCACAAGAAGAATCTCTTTCATATGGCATGGCAAGCAGCGATATACTTTCTTTGGCAGGAGCGAAATGATCGATTGCATCGCGGGATCTTTAAACATTCAGATTTGGTGAAGAAGCAGATTGACTTGACAATCAGGAGCAGAATTGCGAGCCGACGGGATCAAAATAATGCGAATGCTTCAAGGATGCTTCAGCTATGGCTGAGATGAATACTGAGATTTCTAGGTTTTTCAGACTTGGAAAAAAAAGAAGTACAAAAGGAAAAGGAGAAAGTGTTTTTTTTCTCCCCAAGTCATCGACGCAAAAATGGTGGATCTGCTGAGTTGAAAAGCAGGAAATGAATTCAGTTGGTTAGCGTTCTGGTTCAATAACTTCCGCTCGGGTTAGTGATTTAGTAATTGGTTTGGTTCTTTTAGTTACATGCTAGTGTCTCGTTTTAACTGTATGTTTACAACCACCAATTTGGGCCTATGGACTTCTGTAAAACCTCTTTTCTTTTAAATTTGAAAACCCTTTAACAAAAAAAATAAATAAATAAATAAACACACCAATTTTCTGTTGCACAAGACAAAGATACACCAAGTTTTGATTGATTAATTAAACTATGTGTAAATGTACTCTTCACACATGCCTAGAAGAAGCAATAAAAAATAATATATGATATTTTGGATCATGATAATGCTTACCATGATGTATCCCATATTGTGTGGGTCAAGCACTTCCATTATTAGGGAAGCATATTCACCTGCTTTCTTCGTGATGGTTGACAGATTGTTGGCAGACGAACTAAGATTCCTAATCTGCAAAACAAAACATAAGGGGGGACAAAAATTCAACAAATCTCCCACCCAACAGAGTTTTTTCAAAGAAAATTATTTAAATGTTGATTGTTTTATTGCGTTAGTTTTCGAGTACTATGACAAATCAAACCTTATATCTTGATAGTTGAGGCTTCACCTCAGACTTGTTCTTCTTTGGTCGATGGTTTAGCTTCGGCTCAGCTGTATTCCTCTCTGCATATTCATCTGCTTTCTTCTGGAAGGTTAACCGATTATTGGCAAACGAATTACGATTGATAATCTGCAAAAACAAAACAAAAGAGGGAGCCCAATTCAACAAATCTCCAACCTCATCAAACGAAATTAGTTAAATGCTGATTGTTTGATTGCAATAGTTTTCAAAGTCGTCTGACAAGTCAAAACGTAAATCTTGATAGTTGACGCTTCACCTCGGACTTGTTCTTCTTCCGTCGACGGTTTCGCTTCGGTTCTGCTGGATTCCCCTCCGCCCTAGCTTCTTCCGAAATACAGACGGTGCGGTCTTCGTGAATGTCTAGCGTGACGGTCACGTACTCGTTTGTGTCCTCAGGGCTTTTAATCTCCGGATTTAGGTGGATGGGAGGCGACGAAGGTCCGCTGATGGGATCTCCGTCGGGGTAATAATAGTCGGTCACATCAAAGCTCACTGGTCTCTCCATACCACACTCGATGATCCGCCTGAAGGTTTCCTTCCACACTAGATCAATCCCAATGGTTGCAAGAAAATTTGATGTGTTTATGTCCTCTAGAATGTTTACGCGAGAATGGAACTTATTTCTTGCATATCAAGTCAACGGTTAATAACTTCTTGGGGAAGGAAAGAAACTTGGTTTTCTAAAATACTCGGGTCTTTTATTTTATAAATATTCAGTCTTTCTTTTTAAACAAAAAAAACCCCGTAAAATTAACTAATTGTTGGTCTCTCTCATGCGATTATTAGGGCAAAATGTTTTTAGGTCGGCGGCTTGGGTTTCGCCGTCGGCCCTATGGTTTAGTTGTCTCCTGTGTTTATCTCCTCCTTCCTCCAGCTTCAACCACTCCGATATATCTCGGGCTCTACTTCAATCATTATGTTGGTGGGTCATCGCGACGGCGTCGTCGGTCTGAGTGAACGGAGTCGAGGATCGCCGTTGGAGTTTGAAAGAAGGAGGTCGGCTTTTAGTCGAGTCATGTGCATGGTCTAAGATCCTTTGACTTTTGGGTCAGATCCAATTTCCTGTAGATCAGATCTAGGTCATGAGGTGAAGGAGGAGCTTCGATGTTTGTGTGGAAGACGAGGTATGTTAATTGCGTCTTTCATCTAAACCCGGGGTTTCAATGAATCTACTTTGGTCTGGTTTATGGCTCTGCGCTTTTCTTCTCTTGTCGTGATGAAATCGAAGGTTCAAGTGCTTTTTACGGCTGGCTTGGTTAGTTTTGGTGATAGCGGTTTGTGCTAGGTGGTCTTCTTTCTCTCGTCCTTGCTTGGCTCTTCGGTTTGGAAAGCAGATTTGAAGTTTTCCTTCCTGGTTAGGGTTTGAGGTGAGAATCATTATTCATCTCTACCCTTCTCCTTCTGCGTTTCTCTTGGTGTGTTTTACGAATCTTCTAATGGTGTCTCTTCGGGGTTGAGAAGTTGTGCTCTCCCTGGTTTGGACCTACGAGTGGCTATTGGAGGCTTTAGTCTTCATTCATCCAGATCTGTCTCAAAGAAAGGTGATCGGGCTTTAGTTCTTATGGCAAGGAGTAGAAGATTGTTAAATTTGTTTGTCATTTTCTAGTCGAGTCTGTTGAGGCTCCGTTTTCCCATGGGTGCGGCTCTGTGCAGTTTCACAAAGGGTAAAGGTTAACTCGTGGCTTCCTTCAGGGAGCAATAGAAGGAGTTTCACCTCGCAGCTCAATAATTCGGCTTCTATCGCATCAACTCAATTTCTGCTTCCTCTCCGCTTGATTCACCATTATGTGATTTGTGCCATTTTTAGATTAGTCGTAGACTAGTACAATTTTCCTTTGATTTTTAGTTTTTTAAGATGGTGTCTCCGATACTCGTTTTAACCGGTTTTGGCTCTGGGAGTTCTTCTAAAAATTCGCCGACTCTTGGCTCCGAAAAGGTTAAAGCCCTTTGTCGGCTATATGTATCTCACCGTGTAATTTCCGTTTGGTTGTTAATAAAATCTCTTAAATAGGGAAAAAACAAAAAAAAATCTACAAACATGCACATATTCAGGCCCCACTTGATAGTTAGTCACCGTTTAATCATTAATCATCAGTGAAGTGAAAGTTCGATTTTTCTGTTTGGTTTTTCTAGTTTTCTAGTACTTTTTTCTCTAAAGATAATTTATTCAATCATAACAAAATTTCTTCATACAAAACTAGTAAGGGACTACATTCATCTGGAGTCAAGAGTCGGCGAAGGAACAAACTTTCCCGGAGCCTATTGATAAATAAAAAACAACACACAAACCAAAAGAATACAACAACACTCTACAACTAGCTAAAAAGTGTGATACTAGAATTTGATCAGAACAAGATCAATGTAAAAACTATCTAAGAAGCAAGCAGAAGCGAATGGAGGAGAAGTGAAGTCAAGCTAAGAAAATCTTGATTATAGGGGATGCAGCACACCGAGACCTCATTATATTGCTCCATGAAAGAAGCCACGAGAAACTTCGACAACCACCATCCCAGACTGAAGAGGCATGAATCCTGAATAAAACTTTATGATTTACGACAAATTGCTCTAAACACTTCCTTACTGAAGATTCGGAAACAACCTGTTGGTCCTACCTAGTAGGAAGAGAACACCTAGCAAACGAACTACTACACAACCGAGATAGCTAAACAGAGAAGAACACACACCAAGAGAAAAAGAGCCCCAACAAAATCTAGTCGAAAGGATCAAAAGGCCAAGACGGAGCCGAACCTAAGCCCTTCTCCTCTTACCTACAAATTCCAAGGATGAAAGCATTATCTAACATTAATCAATTCCAGAACCACACTTAACAGCTAATACACAAGACCTTCACTTAGGTACTCGATCAAGCTTCCACCATCTCACAATTGCTCCGCTGCCGAGATTCCAGAGAAACCCGGAGATAAAACAAAGAGATCGAAGCTACGGATCCAAGACCTGAAACGTTGAAACAACAAACTCCGACGAAGCTTGCGGCGACTCGAACCCGGAATAAACAACCGCCACAAACTCCGACTCCTTTCAGCCTCCTTTGAACACCCCTCGCCATCTCACAAGAGATCTGTCGAGCAAAATCGTAGATCTGACCCCTCACATCTAGATCTAGAAGATCTTAGCCACAAACAAAACCCCACTGATCTAAACATATCGGAGAGGTTAGAGTGGCTGAGAAGAAGCAACAAAAAGAAAGAAGAAAAGGAAACGCGGCTCCGACGGTGGCTCAAGGCCAACGGCGTCGGAGAGAACGAAACGACGATTTTTTCTTTTCTCTCTTTCGTTTTTTCCATTATTTTCTAGTATTTTAGGTATGACAATTTGGTATATATAATATTATATATACTAGATAAGTACCTGTGCATACGCGCGGGATTTGTTTTTCATAGCTCATTTACTATCGATTTTACATACATATATGTTTTGATATAGTTTTTGATAGGAACATGAATTTTCAAAGTTTTGACTTATACAATCATTAATTTTTTTTATAACATACAATTTGAGCGATCATCAGTATCTTAAATTCTTTTATAAATTGTGTCTATTAAATCAAGATGTCATCACTTGGTAGCTACGTCTTTTTTTATTATTTTGATCACTTTCTTTGTTTTTCCCATAACAAAACTATGATTAAAATCTAAAGTTTAATTAACCAAAATAATTCGATCAAAATCATATTCAAAATTAATTAGAGAAATTTGGCCTATTAGTCAATTTATTTGATTTAGTTTTACTTCATTGTGATCATCCAAATAAAATGTGCATTTTCAACACAAAAGTTTAAAAGCAAGATACACATCAACTTACTTTATATACAATAACTAAATGAGACTATTGTATTCTATAATTTCTTTTCACCTGTTTAGAAAATAGGCAAAACCATGCAATTATATATTTATAAATATCATAATTATCAGATCATATATTACTGGAAAATTAAATGTTAATATTAACATGTTAGTTAAGACTGATATAACTTGACCTCAGTGTCTTTTTTCTGGTTAGATTTATGTGCTTCCTTGAAAGACCATAAAATATAAAATTTCGCTTGTTTTACATAACATATGGTGAACCTATTGGACATATGTGACCAATTTGTTTCTAAACTCGTAGCAATCAAAAGTGTAGGCACAAATATTTTGACTATTTCAATACAGCATGACATACATGCATGACTTTTATTGCTAATAAAGCACATATATTTATCCATTTATACTAAAAATGTACATGTAATATAAATCGATTTCAAAACTTTAAGTCGATGTATTTTTCATGCCTAGAACTATGAATCTTAACATTAAGCAAACATAACTTAACAACTAATATTATTTCTCTGAGACTAAAATACAACCTACAAAACAACAATTGTCATATCATAAATTGTTCATACACTTACTAAAACATGTTAATCCATGAACATTTCATAATGACATCGGTTGGAACTTTCACAAATATAATAGATTTAAATTGTTATTAGCTTCTTTAGAAAATCCGATTGTGGAAAAAGCACACTTATTTATTCTTTCTTTATTAACAAGAAAGAGCTTACAATTATCACCATCGCTTGTTGCAAGAGGTTATCATACCACCATATCATAATCTAAATGACTTACCTCGACCATCTACAATTTGCACAAGGCCCTTTGAATCATATCCAGATGCATTCCTTTGCGTCTTGGACCGATGTAAAATCGTAAAATTATATTTATGCTTTTGAGATGGCAGTCGGTTATTTTGTTAAAGTTTTTTTTATCAATTTAGAGATAATAATTCAATTCTAAATTTTAAATTCTTAACAATAAAGATGACGAATTTTCGTATTCTTTGATTTTATACTTAAAATTTTGAAAATAAAAGAGATGACCTTTCACATTCTCGAACTAAATACCGGTTTAATAGTTATATATTTAATATAACAATTCATTTTAATCGACTTAAATTATACAGTGACACTTGTCATCTTTAAGTCAACCAAAAATGATGAGGTGGTGCATTGTGGGAGAGAGTTGGCCAAGTTTTATAGTATAGATATATTATACGTTTGGAGATTTTTTTTCCGATTTTTGAATTTAAAAAATATTCAGGTATAGGTTTCAGATATTTGGAGTATTGCTGGATATTTTTTGGGTATGTTTAGATATGTCGAATACTTTGAATATTTTTAAATGCTTTCGAGTATTTGGTCTAAAAGTAACTAATACTTTTGACATATAATTATATTTAGGATATTTTTGAGTATAAAAATATTTTTTTGGGTTCTGATTCTTTCAGTGTTTATAAGTACCATGTTTAGCTTCACATAGGATTGAGGTGAGTGTAAAAATTAGGGGACTTTTATTATTTTTAAATAAATAAGAAATACAATTAAAAATATTAAATAAAAAACATCGATCTAAAATGAAGAAGATACAATTTTTCTTCCTTTTTTTATATAAGTTTTAACACCAAACTCTCATAATCTAAGTTTCTAACTGATTCTTTATCTATACATATAATAGCTAGATCATTCAATCTTTCTTGTGACATAGTTAACCGCAAATAAGACATTATCAACTGCAATGTTGAAAAGCTTCTATTAGCAGAGTCAACTAAAATTGGAATTGTCAACAATAACTGATAAGCAACTCATGTATTTGGATAACAAACTTTCATTCCTTTCAAAAATTTCAACACTTCAATGGGTCTCTTGTAATCTTGTGGCAAATCCTCTCTCAAAACTGTTGGTTAAAAAAAATCATTCCCAATAACATCTTAATGATTTTCGTGCTTCACAGAGGTCTCAAGTTTACAAGATGCCATCAAACTATCATCAGTTGCTGACTTCAACTTTTCCATATCAGAAAACCAAATGTCTGTTCATATTTCTGAAATTGCTCCAACCTTGTTTCGAGAGAAGAAAGAGTTTGATCCATAACTTGAATGAAATAAAAAATTCTAAAGCTCTCTTTCAGACATAAATCCACAGTTTCTTCATGCAGCTTTCCTTCTTCTTCTTCAAAAATTTTTCTTTTAGTGACACATTTTTTATTTCTAGAAAATCTGGCTTCAATTTCCATAGACTATGCTATTTGTTTAGCATTTGCCTTTGCACTCTGAAACCCTAGTTCTCTAAAATTTTGAAAAAGACACTTCCCTTCAGTTGACAAAGCACAACTTCAATATTCATGTCTTCGAACTGCAAACTCTTGCTTACGGCGTTAACTGCAAATAAAATTTTGTACCAAATCACCATAGTGATATATTCGTGTTTTTACTAACTTCTTTAGTGGTTTTCAAACGCTTTTAGGCTTTTCAGAGTCTTTTCTTTGGTGTTTCAGGTGTTTTAGGTGCTGAGAATATGTTCAAAGGAAATGTGATGATTCTGGAGGATTTCGGAAGGTTTTCGATGAAGAAACGAAGAATTCAAGCTGAGAAGCCATGATCGGTCGATCACCCCAAGTGGATCGATCGATCTGCCCCGATTTCATTTTGTGATCGGTCGATCCATAGGGGTGATCGATCGATCATCCTTACTGACGAAAAAAAAATAATTAATTTCCTTTTTTCTGATTTCCTAATTTTTTGGGGGAAAAATCCTGAAATACAAAAAGAAGTTGAGGACGTTTTTTAGGTTTTGTACTTTCTTTTTCACAGGCTTCTGATTTCTGAATTCTCTTTTACGTTGTAAGCTTTGGGAGACGAATCTCTTCGCCATTACTTTTGGAGAAGTCTTCTGAACCCTATTTTTGTTATTTTATTACATGTCTCTCAATTTAACCATGTTTTCCGTTTTTATCACCATGTCTGAGTAGTTTCCCTGTTAGGTTTTAGGGTTTTCAAAGGA
>OVAN01014455.1:0-12029 GCA_900406275.1 Anastatica hierochuntica | reverse complement strand
ATTTAGGAGATCGTCAAGTAGATCCGTAGATTTTAGGATTTATGTATTTTTAAATATTGTACAAATTTAAAAATTAATATATTTATTTTCTAATTTTAAATATTTTCTAATTTTAAATATAATTTAAAAATTATTTTTAAAAATTATTTTAATAGTTGCAAAACTCTACAGTTACGTTGCTAATTCGTCGTTACATAGTTGTAAATTTACGACGATTTAACGACGAATGTTGAAAATAATCGTCGCTAAATCGTCGTAACTTTACGACGACTTACCGACAACGTTTTCATACGTTGTCGTTAAATCGTCGTAAAGTGACGACGATTTGGCGACGAAAATTTGTTTCAAAATTGATGTTTAAACGTCGTTAGTTTACAACAAGTTTACAACGATTTAGAGACGAACCTCATTTCTGTTGTTAAGTCGTCGTAAATTACCGATGAATTTGCGACGAATTTTTAACATCGAATTTACGACGAATTTGTATCGTCGTTAACTTTACGACGAATTAACGACGATTTTTCTTTTGCGACGATCCGTTAACGACGATTTTGATTTCGTCGTTAATTCGTCGTTAAAGGCGTATACCGACGATTCAACGACGATTTACATCGTAGTAAAACGTCTGTTTTCTTGTAGTGATTGACTAGTCGGTAATGTTTATACTGAATCTCAAGACGAGCTTAGATGGCCAAATTTGAAAATATCTACATCTGATATTTTTATAGATATTTTCTCCCTAATGGAGGCCATTATTTCGTCCCGCTCTTTTCGAGAATATAAATGTCGAGTTATCTTCCTTTCTATGTGTTCATATCTCGACAAGTTTGAGATTAACACATGTAAGAGTTTTAGGTGACTCTTTTTAATGAAGCTATTTCCCTTATTATATGTGTCTTTTCGAGTCGGACTGTCTACTGGAGTTTTCCTAAGCCTGGAAAGAAGTATGACATTCGAAGATTTTGGGTCGCGAGGGTTCTCTCTCGCCTTGCTCGTGATCGTCCTTTTCAAGGACCTAGTGTTTCAACACGTGCGGCGCAAGCATGGAGATTTAAAACAATAGAGACCTTGGAGTTTCTAATGTGGCAATGGTGCTCGCTTTCTTTAGCAATGAGCCAACGAAAACTTTTCTGTACCTGCGATGGAGCAGATGTATATCCTCTTTTAGAGTTATTTATTGTTCTTGTATTTTTATCTTCTCATGTTTCTTGTCTTACTTGTAAGTCAAGAGCACGTTTTGTCTCTTTCGCCCTTGTAAGTTCGGCGAGCTCTGTTGGATTCTCCCTAGAGGAGAGATCTTTTTCTCTTTCTTAATGAAATGAGTTTCGATGTCGAAAAAAAAGTAGTGTAAAATGCCTTTCGACATGGGCTTTTGAATGAGCTTTACGTTTGCACACATGCAGTTCTACGATGGGCCTCGAAGTTATAGCCCAAGTTAAGCTACAACAGGCTAACAGAATCAGAGAGAAGAATCGGTACATAGTAAAAAGTTAAAAAAAGAGAAGAATTGAAAAAGTGATGAGTGTTGTTCGTTCTCCCTGGTTGTATCTTCTTCTCTCCTCGTGATTCTCACTCTCTATTTTTGTAATCTTAAACCAAAAGCGAGTGATCTTCATTGTGAGCTTTTCGTTGTATCCTCTTTGCTATAGTGAAGTTTGGGAGGTCCGACTCCAGAAGACGTACAACTGGTGGTTGGGAACTCGTTAATTATGTACGTGTTTTTTAATACCCACACATAGATTCGTCGAGATAGTAAGAGCAACATAGATTTCAGAACAAAAGATCCATCACAAATGGTATCAGAGCTCTCTAGGTGATCTTGCGATTGAAGAGGAAGTACAATCTTGAAGACTACCTAGGCTTAGATAATTCAATGTTAAGGATCAAGATCAAAAGGAGTCCTCAAATCAATGATCTCAGGTTTAAAGAAACTTAGAAGATAGAGGATTTAAATCAAGATCAGGTACAAGATATTAAAAATCCAGTTACTTCACAGAGTATCAAACAACATCTTTCTGTAAGAGTTTTCATCATCCTTCTTCACATCTTGTTTTTCCAATATATTTTTGGTTTGTTGCATTTCTTGGTGCTACTTGGGTGTTTTGTTAGTGTTTAACATGCATGTAAACAGAAGCAATAAGGTCAGCACAAGATGGAACCAACTCAAAGAAGATTCGAGATGGAAAAGAGGATTTTGGACTTTGGAAGTTCTAGATGTTCGCACAATTATAGATTCAAGGTCTTTTATAAGTACTTCAAGAAGATAAAGCTTCAGTATCATATACAGAGAAACTACAGGTACCAGCTGATGCTAAGGCTGACACAAAGAAAGATGAGAAAAACTTAAGGGTGAGGAGTCTACGAAGCACGTGTCTGAGTGATTTAATACTTACAAAAATCGCGAATGAAAAATACAACTCTTCATATATAGAAAGCACTTGAACGAGACTATAAAAAAAGTCTCTCCCAAACGGGATGTTCTTGAAGAAGCAATTCTCATGCAACAAGATGGAGGAAAATAAGTCCATAAAGGAAAATGTGGATGTGTTCTTGAAGGCAATAGCAAACTTGGAAGCTTAAAGATCACAATCTCTGATGAAGACCAAGCCTTATAAATCTTGTCAAGTCTGCCTCCGTTATATGAGTCACTTGTTCACACCCTTCGATATGGAGCTGGAAAGGATACACCCACTGTAAGTCAGGTGGTTATAGCAGCATATTCAAAGGAAGTTTAACTCAAACAGAATGGGTTGCTTCACAGAGGAAAATCACCCTCAAAGGGACTTTATGTTGAAGCAAGAGGGAGACTAGAATATAGAAACAACAAGTGAAATGACAAGAATGGGAAAGGAATGTCTAAATCTAAGCAAAGATCAAACAATGTTAATAATATTGGATGTTTCATATGAGTCAATAGCTATTGTTATTAGTAGGATAACGTGAGAGAATCTTCGTATAGCCAATGAATGTTACGTGAATTTCGAAGCCTCACTAGTCTTTGCCCTGCTAACTGTCAGGAGGAAAGACTTATATGTCCCCACGAAAATGCAAGAAATGCATCAATGTCTTCTACGTGTCTCACCTAACTTGTACTCAAACTTAAATTAGAAAACTCAACTACTAATTTACGAGTAATTCATACATCACATGATATGGAGTTAACTATCTGTTAATGAATATGACGTTGCACATGACTAAGAAGTTGAGTCAATGGGGTTAATTAGAACTACGTTGTTTTTGCCAAACTTTTCAAAGTGAAAAAATAAACAAAATGACGACGCCTCCTCAATGGCCAGTTTCATCTTCTTCTTCACGATACTTTTGAAAGTCCATAAGAGATTTCTAGAGATTACATTGGAGCTTCATGCTTCTATAATTTATTGATTTAAGTAGAAATTAACAAATATTTTTCGGTCATTTTGGGTTTGGTTTTTGTTTGTTCGTTTCCCCAAAAATGAGGTAATTGGTTTTTTTAGAGTTTCGTTTTCTCGTTTTTGATTTTATTTTGATTGTTGTTGAATGATCATATACTCGTTTCATTGGGAATTGACGTGAAATTCTTTTCATTTCAGTGATGAACATGACTTAGTCAGCTTCACCATCTACCACGACGAAAAGTTTGAATCACACGAGGATGACGAAGTCACCTACGATGGTAGCTCAGAGGATTTTCTCAAATCACTGTAGAGACATTATTCAATTGCATGATGAATGATTTGAGTGTGTCTATTTACAGGCAAAAGATATGGTACAAGCTACCTTATGAGGATTTGAAAGAGTGCAAAATATTATGTAATGGCAATGCTAATTACGAAAGGATGTTCGAGGTTGCTAATCGGACTAGAGTTGTGGATATATATATATATGGAAGTCGAAGATGATGAAGATGCTTCTCCAGCTGAAGAAAACAATGAAAGAGCCGAGAATAATTTTTGCGGAATCGATGGTTATGAATTTGAAGAAGAGGCTCGTGTAGAGAAAATAGTTGTTGGGTTAGAGGATGATGACGAGAATGATGATCATCAGAGAACTTTTCCTACATCAGACAACGAGGAAGATACAAATAAGAAAACATATGATAGTTGGACAAGAGGCAGTGGTGTTCTGAGGATTAGGAAAGTATTTCAGAGTATAAAAGAGTTTAAAGAAGCACTTTTAGAGTATGCATTGAAAAGTGGCTGGAATACAGGGGTGGCCCTGAGCTAAAGCTCATAAAGCCTCTGCTTTAGGCGACAAATATAAGTACAAGGTTTGGGGCATCAATTATTATGAATATAGTAATAGTCTAGTAGTTAAGGGGGATGTTAGTTCTATAATTAACCAATGTTCAAATCTCTTTCATTACGTATATTTTTAAAAAGGAGATAGCAAAATGTTTTGGGCTTCAGGCACCAAATCACAATGGGTCGGTAAATGGGGAGGAGTTAAATCACAAACCAAGTGTGGAGTACAAGAAGGTGATTGCCCTTGATCGTGGAAAATATATTGTTCTTATAAGGAGTCAATAGAGCAGTGGATGGTAAAGACATTTCAAGATAGCATAATTGTTTCAAGGATGGATGATGCAATATATTATCTAATTCTACAATCACTAAGTTGTTTGTCGATGATGTAAGAGATGATTCAAAGATGAAGCCTCGAACCATTCAAGACGAAATTTAGAAGTGATACAATTTGGTTGCTTTATATGACCAATGTAGGAAGGCTAAAAAGAAAACATTGGATCTAATTCAAGAAGAACATGATGAACAATATCGAAGGATAAAAGACTACCAACTTAAAATTCTAAGGTAATTAGCTCATTCGATATTAATTGAAATTCATGTAAAATTTATGATTTGACTTTATATTATTTTACACAGTTCAAATCCAACTTCAACAACAGATCTAAGAACAGCAACTACCAATGGTGGACCTGAGAGATTTGATAGATTTTATGTTTGTTTTGTTGCACTAAGGAAAACTTGGTTAGAACATTATAAGCCTAGCTTTGGGATGAATGTATGCTTTATAAAAGGAAACCCAAAAGGCCAACTACTAGCTGGAGTAGAAAAATACGTAAATAATCATATCTTCCCTATTGGTTGGGGTGTTTTTTATACCGAGAACACATAGATATGGCTATGATTCATACAGAAGCTGAAAAAAGATATGAAGCTTGAAAATGGGAAAGGATTTACTCTTGTATTTGACAGAAAAAGGGTAGTGTGACACTAGCTGTTAACTTTTTCTAGTTTTACTGTTTTAGTATCCGGAGATATTGAATGAATAATTTAATGTATTGGATAATACAAAATGAATAATGTTTGGAAACATATATTTAATCAAATTGTTATAGAGAGAATGATGATTATGAAAATAGAGAAGTGCTTACTTTTTTGTAGATTATGAAAATAGAGAAGTGCTTACTTTTTTGTATACGTTTACACATAGGAAGATGATTCTTTTTTATATCTTTAAGATTGTCTAATATGCTTAATTTTATGTCTTCTTGGATTATTGATTGTACAGTTTTTACTTACGGTTACGTCTTCATTATTCTTTGTATAGCTTTATCATTTGGTCATTTCATCTAAACCTCATTCGCTTACTGTTTATTCGTAGGGACTCTTACATACAGTTGAGCAAGAGTTACCATTTGTTGAGCATCGAATGTGTGCAAGACATGTGTATGGAAAACTGAAAAAACAATACCCGAAGAAGCCACAAATGAAAAGTTTATTTATGGAAGAGGTTGAGAGTCACAATATGACTAATTATGAAGCAAGTTTAGTTGAGTTGAAGAACTACGACATAGGTGTCTATGAAGTCATGATGTATAGGAACCCCAAAAGTTTTAGTAGGGCTTTCTTCGAAACCACATATACTTATCAATATAACAACTTTTCAAATTTATACAACAGTGCAATTGACAAAGCGCAGGCAATCGCATTAGTTGAGATGTCGAAGACAATGAGAAGACAAGCGATGGTCCATATAGAGAAGAAGAAGAAGAAAACAACACATGATCATAAAGGAAAATTCAGCCTGAAAGTGGGTCAAGTCATTACAGTATAAGAAAAGGAGAGAAAATGGTGTATAACCATTCCCGAACCTTCTGATTTGTTTGAAGTGACTGAGAAAAGTATTTCACACAAGGTTGACATGAAATACAAGACATGCACCAGTAGGAGGTGGGACTTGCCGGGTATTCTCTGTCGACACCCGCCACGTGTTTTCCTGGATAATAAGAAGACCTATAAGATGGATGACTTGGCTTCAGACTGGTACTTGAGTGCGAAATGGCAGCAACAACATAGTGACTCGATACATCCTCTTAATGGCATGAAATTTTGGCCAAATTTTGTTGAAGCTTCCATTCAAGCGCCATCAAGAGGTATACAAAAGGGTAGGAAAAAAAATCTGCTAAAGAGAATGAAAGACATCAATGAGTCCAACAAAGGATAAGAAAGTCATCAAACATGGTGAACTATGCATTGTTATCGATGCGACTTATCATACTATAACTCTACAAAATGTGTTAACTTCGGAGTACCGTTTAAGTCTAGGCCTCCAAAAAAGCAAAAAAAAAAAGAAGAAAATCTCAAGCTTGACAAGATGTGTCTACGATACATGAGGTACAAACTCAAGACACTCAAACTTCTGTTTTTATCTCTCATGTCCGATAAATTAGATAAATTACTCCGGTTTTTTCCCTTTCTTTTGCAATAGAGTGCTTAATCTACTAAATCAGTAAATGGTATGGATATAACTTTTTTTAGCTACTTGAGTTTGACTTTTTCAAATCAATTTCTATATGACTTATACTAGTAACTAAATCAGTTAAGTTCATGTAATGACTTATGCTACGTTTTTCTATTGACATTTAATTTTTGGTAATGACTTTTGTCACACGATCTATGTTTGCTGAGATTGTCAATTACAATACTTTAACCAAGCTGGAATTGAACGAAATAGCCATGACTAGTTTACATTACAACTTCATTCTTAGTTTAAAAGACAACCATTACCACTCCACATACAAAGATCATCATAAAATCGAAATCATCGTACCCACAAATAACTAACCCCAAAAGTAGTAGCAAACCACAATCAACATACATAACTAACCCCAAACATAGTAGCAAAATACAATCAAACTCCAAATCTTTGTACTTTGCTTGCGCCATATTTTATGTCCTCAATCTCATTCTCGTAGCCACTCATATGCTCTTTCAAACATAAAACAGTGTCGTTTCAAATAATTAGACAAAACGATATCGTTTTGTTCAACAGATCGTGACTCATTATCCAAGTCAGCTGTTACGTCATGCCCGTTAAAGGAATACAAACACCGTGATGACCTATGTTCATTTTGCTGAGACTTTTATTGTTGTGGTCCCCAATTTAAATTTTATCAAGTTTGGGTATGGATTAGGTGAGACAAAAGGTTTAGGAACTTATTTTCACACTAATGCTTAGTTTGGTGGAACATACCAAACCTCGCCAAGCCGGCCCTAGCTTTACTCTTGGACACGAAAATCGAAGTTTTACATCTGAACAAAATTTCTGACGTTGGTGGAGCAGGAGCTCGTCGGCGTCATCGTCTTTTCCCTTTTCAATTTTGTCTTCGATTCTTTTATCTTCTTTCCCTAGAGCTTATTCTTCGTGTTACCCCCTTTTAATTTTACATTTGTAGATTCTCATAGTATTTCAAGAGCTTCATTGACTCCTCTCGTCCGCGGCGGCGATGAACAAGACTCAACCAACTTGAGCCATTGACGGCAATATCGCTTTCTCTCTGGCTGAATTTTCTCTTGGCTCCGTTCACGAAGTCGCATCTAGCCTCCATTAACATCTTCTCGGGTGGAAGTCTCGAAGAACCTTATCCCTCCCCCCCCGTTGGGCTGCTTTCTCAAGCTATGATCTGCACTGGTATCTCCTATCTTCTGCTAAGCCTTATTGCACTGCAGATTCTTTCTCTGCCATAAAGCCATTTGGCGATGTCAAAGCTTTATCAAAACAACTTTTTTTATACAAACCGCTAGCAAGAGTAGATCTAGATACTGGAAACCATCTCAGGAAGTGTTCCCGAAGAACTATGTTCATTGAGCCTTCTAATCTCACTGGTCAGAGCTCGGTCGTTACAACTAAGTTTTGTAAAATCCAGACAGATAATTCATGTTCTGCTTCAACTTTCAACGCGGTGGTGATTCATTCACTTGTTTCTCGTGTTTGGAAAGATGCTTCACGACCTATCAATATAAGTTAAGCTGCTTCACGACCTATCAATATAAGTTTCTCACTCTCCTTTGTTACGAGAACATGTATACTTAACGGGGAGCTATATCCATCAGTAATCTCTACAAACATCAAGTTGTATATGAAATTGGAATTACCAAAACTTTCTCGACATCTTCTAATGAGCAAACGCTTTGTCCCTGATTCACCAACTCTTACCGAAGCCAACGCGGTTCCGTCAACTATGAAAGAGTTTGTTGGACCTCAAATATTGGTTTCTCATTATGAAGTGCTAAAGCTTTTTTTAATGACAGGTACAAAGTTGACTAGCTCCTGGACTCGACTTGAATTTGTTCTTGTTATCATTAGTCAAACCTGTCAAGATTTGTTACTCTCAACCCGCCTATGGGCTTCTACATTGTGAAATCTTCAAGCTCATTTCTTCAATAATGCTAGCTCATTTTAAGTTGTGTCCAAGAGAGTTTGGAGTACCGAGTCCCTTAGACATCTCTTCCATGGAAAATTCTTCTCAAAATTCCTCATGTCGGGGCCATAAGAGATCTATCTCACACTCTTTCTCTATAGAGAAAAGAAAATCTCCACAAAATTCCCTCTCTATGAGAGGTTCCCTTCTTTTGGCTCTATTACCAAGGAAGATGCTTTAGTCCTAACTGCTTTGCTCTCTAATGTGATGGTTTACACGAGACCAGTACAAGCAACGGTGAACGTTCCGGTACAAATCGAGGTTATGGTCTTTGTTTTAAAGTCACTTATGAAGTTGACTAATTTAATATCAGTTGATGAAAATGCTTTGAGGTCTTCTTCTATCACGAGTTTGCTCGAGTTAGATCGCTTCAAAAGCTCTCCTGATGATCTATCGAGCTTTTATAAGTTTGTGTCTCTATCTTTGTAATGTACCGCATATTCTAATGTTTTAGTTGTTAAGCATGTTGCTTGAGTATATCCGATTATGTGCCTCTCTTGTATAATGATATAGGGCATGTTCTTTTTACAGTCGCTGCGATAGAGTTTCAGCGACCAAAAATATAGTTGCTTAAGATCTAAGTAAGTGGAGAGTAATGGCAGAGTTGTCGCTGCATTTTAGCCAAAAGTCGAATTCTTTGCCGCTAACGAAAACAACGACTCGACCCCACAACATGAAACATCACCGGCGATCATCTTTAGCGTCCATTTTCGTTGTCTCCGTCATATTTCACGTCTTCAAAATAGCCGCCAGTCGCTGTCGCAGCGTGAGAAAAAAGAACACGCCCATAATTTTGGAATGAAGAACTTGTTTAACCAAAAAAAAATGTTTAGTTTGGAGTCACATTAGTCATTCTCCCCGTGTAGTTATCATAACCAAATCTAAACCGAAACAACAATCCTTGCCGTGTAGTTACCACATTTGCTTTAAAATATCTCATAAATATACTTTTGACAAAAAAGGCATGGTAGTCTCATCTCATGTGTTAATTTATCAGTGTCACATGCCCATTTTGCTTTTGCATTTTTAACAGAAAAAGAAAAGAAATAAAAGGATGATGACAAACTCGCAATAATAGTTTCTTGGCGATTGTATGATTGATGAAAATAATACTTCCTTTTCTTTTGGAGTGTAGCAATAAATAGTTTGAGTTGTATAGTTCTTTCTTGCCAATTTCACGTTCAAACAAATACTGAATTTATAGCAAATATTCCCCCTTTTCCCACCAAAATGATTTACTATTTTTGCTATGACGCATTTAATTACCACCGTCAGGCCTCAAAAAAGTATATTTTGAAGAGAATTTTTTTTTCTCCTAAAAACATTATATACTTAAATATCATCGTTAGGTTTTTTGTTTTTGAAAAATACCACTAGAGTTTGTTTATTTGCTTAAAAGTATCATAAAATTTCAACTTTCAAAAACCAATCATAAATTTAAAATTAAAACCTAAATGTTAAAAATTCCAAATTCAAAATACTAGTTCTAAATCCAAAATATAAATTCTATACTCTTGGAAATTATTTATAATATTTTTGACTACCAAAATTTTTAAAAGTTGTATGTTTAGAAAATTATTAGGGACATTTTTAAAATAAAAAATTTATTGATAATTGTTATATTTCATTGTTAATTATTAAAATTAGTAGTTGAATTTATATTGTAATGGCATTTTCAATCCAAAAAAATTGTTTCGTTATCTCTCTTGCGATAAAAGAGACGATTTTTCTGATGGTGTCTTAGAGCATCTCCATCAGAGGTTTAAGTGAAATCATTAGCCCGTTTACCAAAACAAAAACAAATAAAATATTATTTCTCTCTCTGTTTTTTTAAGAGGCACCTCTTATATTAGAGCTTTTAAGGACTGGATTCTAAACACGTGACAGTTGTTTATTGGCCATGGATTTTAATTTTTTTCTTATCAGAAAAAAAAAGAAAATAAAATAAAATAATTAAAAGCATACCTTGGAAATCGAGCCCCTCTCCCCCGGTTTCAGCAATGGAGGTGCTCTTATGAGTTCAATTTAGAGCCACCGAATTTTGTCGAGGTTTCGTTTCCTTTGTAATAGTAGTTTCTTTTCAATCTATGTTTTTTCTACAATCAATTTTCGTCTCATGTTGTGTCGAGGTTTGTGGTTATCGAAGTTATGAAACAGTTTCAATCCTTTCGTTTTTCTTTCTTATGACTCTCATTTATGGTGGAAATTGTTATGTTGAAGCAGCTTGGAGGTCCCAATGGTATGGGGTTTTTGGAAACTTGATTGATAATTCATTACAATTCACTTTTGGACAAAAAGTGTAACAAACAAAATTTAGTTATAGGATCTATCTTTTTAATTTTACCACCAAGTCCAATTCTCTCCCATCTTTTTTTTAGCAAAAGCTCATATCTTCATTTTTTAACTTTATCCCACATCAGAAAAGTCAAGGTTTCTCACACTTTTTTCTTACTTATATAAAGAGCTCCACCATTTCTAATTTCTTTCATCAGAAACAAAGCGATGTTTTACACAGGGGACCAACTTCTCGGTCAACATCCATCGGCTTTTAGCCATCACCTCCGACGGAGTTCTTGTTTGGCGAGTTCACGGGATTTTTTTATGAACTTTTTGAATTCTTTTTGGCGTGCAAGGCAATTTTCTAGAAGGTCCCGACGAGCTCCGGCGCTTTTTTCGGTAAGTCTATCTTTTCATTTCTTTTATTTTCTTTCCTTTTTAGTCTTCGGTTAGGTTAGTTGGTTGGTTCGACCGGTTAGGGTCTGTTAGGTCGTCAGCTTTGGCCGGTTTGGTCTGATCTAATAGGTTCGGCCCGGTTTTGTCGATTTAGGTTCTTTTTCTCTGCTTTTCATATTTTCAGTTCTGTTTTGCCCTTGGTCCCGAGTTTCCTTTTTGGGCAGTTTCCAAATATGAAATTTTTACATATTTAGCAACTTCCATTTTAGGACAGTTTCCTTTTCGGACAGGTTTCTCTTTTAGGTTGGTTCCCGAGTGAGATCTAAATTAGGTTTCCTGGTTTAGGTTCTTCTTTCTAGAGGTGGATCGTCAGCCAGTCAAGTTAGGAGTTCACACTTGGGGCAAAGGTGAGGGCTAGACGCATATACTCCTCAGGCTTTCCTTATTCACTCTTTCCCGTGTAATTTAGCACTGAAACATGTGTTGTTTGGTTGTTTGAGTCTGCTTGGAGTCTAGTTGTTTTCTTAATTGCTAAATTGGATTTAGGGTAATAAATGTTATCACAATAGATTAATGTGCATGTCGATTGCTAGTGATGTGAATATATATATATATATATATATATATATATATATATAGTATTTGTGGGTAG
>OVAN01014454.1:0-12030 GCA_900406275.1 Anastatica hierochuntica | reverse complement strand
TCATGGATCTCTTTTATTAATTTATGCATCTTTTCTCTCTTTAAATCTTTTGTTCTTGATTTGTTCTTCATTTCTTCTCCATCAAAGTTTCTCCCTTTTTCCAAGATTCTTCTTTTCTCACAATTATGTTAGCTTGCAATTATGACTTGTAGCCATGAGAGTGGTATTAGTTCAAGCTTTTATTCCATAGTCATAAGGTTGAGTTCTCCGACTTGTTCTTAATGATTCCTAATTGATTTATCATTTGCAATAAAGCGAGAGCGTGAGTGAATGTAATCAATATGGAAATGGCCTATTTTCATGAGAGTGGATTAGCCTAGGTATGATTCCTTGGTCGTGAGACTAGTTCTTTTGATTGACTCCTTTCTTGTTAGTTAGCCACTTGATTACTCCTTCTCAATTGCCAATCCAAATTCCACTTCTCCATCGTTTTAAGTCTTTTTTAGTGTGTTTAGGTTGTGTTGTTTGGTCTTTATTATCTTTGTCCCACCACTTCTCTCTCTCTTCTTATTTGCTTAACTTAGGAGATTTTGTCTATGCCTAGTGTTTGAGTCTCTAGTTCTCGTGGGTTCGACCCTTAAATACTAAAATCGACATAGTCGTATACTTGCGGTTAGTAGGGATTGTTAGTGATTAAGGTTTATAAATTTAAAACTTGAAATTGAGTTAATCACTAGCGAAACTTAGCCCTCAACAGATAGAAATGAAGTATCGAACTCGTTTTCCCCTAATCTTAGGAACACCCTTCCTTGCAACTACTGGAGCTAGAATAGAATTTGAAAGAAGTATGGTAGCTCTCAACAAGGTTGATCAAATAGTCTACTACTACTTGACATTATCCTATGATAGATACTTATGTGCAATCTATCTTGAGAAGAACAAAGATATGGGTAATTAGAATGAGATTTCCTTCGAAGAAGAAAGGATGAGTGAAATCTATGGGTGGTTCTTCTATGAGGATGATGGAGATCCAACCGAAAATTCTCTTAAACGCGAGGGAAAAATGAAGCAAGAAGGATCAATCTTCTAAAAGATGATCCAAACCTTCCCCAACTAAGGAAGAGAGCAATGGTCAAGCTAAAGACCTTAAACAAGAGCACTTGAGAGGCAATCTCATGCATATCCTTTGTACATATTTCATTTTAAATCTTTAATTTTCAAGCTTTTCAATTCAATAATGATGATGTGTCTTGCGATAACCTTGTTCCAAAGTCTTCATTTTTCTCTAAGCTTAGCTATCAAAGGAAAACCATTCGAAGCAAGAATCAAATGCCAAGAAAGAAAATGGAATTACCACTTCCAATGAGTCAAAATGACTAAACACTTAGACAATTTCCAAATGGCTAACGTATGTCTTCTAAAATCAAGAAACAAAGTTCGCATTTCACCATTTTAGAACATCTTCAAGAGTGATTTTGCAAAAACTTGTTTTAAAGAAAGTTAATACCCTTGATTCAATTACAAACCTTTGGTCCTTGTTTTTACAAATTCAAGAAATTAAATTTTCCCTCCAATTTTAAAATTCAAATTTTGGGTAATTTTGTAAAAAATTTCAATGAAATCAAGTATTTTGGAAACCTAAGGACCAATTCGTGCATATCTTTCTACACTTTCACTCTTAACCACTACTTTTTATTGATTTCAAGGATTGAATGAAAACGTGTAAACTCAAACACAAACTCTTTATTAATCTTTAGGAAACTTATTCAAAACCTAAAGCTCTCAACAATCTCTAACAAAACCTAAAGCAACAAAATCAACCCTATAAATATTAAACACTTTTCCTAACTCAACTAAGAAATCAACTAAAGTATAGATAACTCCTAAACTTTAATAATTATCCTTATAGCTAAACCATAACTCGGTTTAGTGTCTCCCAAATAGCTAAACCATAACTCGGTTTATGCTTGCTTGTTGCTTAGGTAATTAAAGCTTAATTCAACATTCTCCTCCTTAAGCTTGAAGTAGTCTTTATCAAGTCTTGAACACCGATAAGATCTCTCATTTCTCTGAATTTAATCCTACCAAGTGCCTTAGTTAGGATGTCTGCCTTCTGCTCATTCCCGGGAACATGTTTCACTTCAATTAGTTCTTTTTCAACGCACTCTCTTATAAAGTGGAACCTCGTATGTATGTGTTTGCTCCTTCCATGAAACACATGATTTTTATTAACGGCAATAATAGATTTGCTGTCAATCCTGATAACCACCTTTGCACACGACTCTCCAACGATCTCGCCAAGCAGATCCTGCGGCCAAATTGCCTGTCTCGCCGCCTCAGTACCTGCCATAAACTCAGCTTCACAAGAAGACAATGCCCCAGTCTCTTGTTTTTGGGAACAACATGTTATAGGACTTCCTCCGAAGAAAAACATATGTCTGGTTGTACTTCGACCATCATCTGGATCAATATTGTGACTACTGTCACTATAACCAATCAACGTTGTTTTCTCCGCACCTGCATGCTTAAAAACCAATCCATAATGCGCCGTCCCCTTCAAGTACCTGAGGCATTGCTTCAGCGCTTTCTCATGTGACTTTCGCGGACTCTGCATATATCGGCTTAGAACTCGCACACAAAAAGACATGTCAGGTCTAGTGTGAAGCAAATACCACAAAAACCCAATAGTCTTACGATAACTAGTTGCATCGATCTCAACTTCATCTTCAGACTTCGAGAGATTGAGACCCGGATCCATTGGTATTTGGACCGGATTACAACCATCCATCAATGCTTCTTCCAAAATCTTTACAGCATATCGACTTTGACTTAATATTATTCCTTCTGCATTCTGTTCAACTTCCATTCCTAGATAGTAAGTCAACTTTCCGAGATCACTCATTTCAAACTTTAAGGAAATTTCTTTCTTAAAGTCATTAATGATGTCCAGACTCGTTCCTGTTACAAACAGGTCATCTACATAAACTGCAACCAACATAACATTTTCCCCCACTAACCTGCGAAAAACTGAGGGTTCTTTGAGACACTTTTTGAACTTCAGCTCTCGAAGTATCTGATCCAGCTTATCATTCCAAGCTCTAGGAGCTTGTCTCAAACCATATAAAGCTTTCTTTAGCTTATAGACTTTATTCTCACTTCCTCTAACAACATAACCATCTGGCTGTGATACATAGACATTTTCCTTTAGCTCTCCATGAAGAAACACGGTCTTAACATCCAGATGATGTATCTCCCAACCGTTTTATGGCTGCAAAATTGATAAGCAATCAAATGGTCTCAATGTGAGCTACCGGAGCAAATACCTCTTCCAAATCAACTCCATGTCTTTGTACATAACCTTTAGCAACTAGGCGAGCCTTGTATTTATTAATACTACCATCTGAGTTCCTCTTTATTTTAAAAACCCACTTTAAGCCTATTGGTTTTTCTCCACTAGGAAGATCCAAAAGACTCCATGAATCGAGTTTAGTAATCGATCTTATTTCTTCATCACATGCCAAGATCCATTCACGGTTGTGCTTGGCTTCATCGTAACAAGTAGGCTCATCGTTGAGCCGTAGAAGAAACAACTCTCCTTCTTCTTCACCGATCAGGACATAATCATCCAGGTACTTTGGTTTTGTACTTTGTCTACTTGATTTTCTTACTGCAGGTTCAGTACCGGATTGCTCAGAGTTCGTTACACCAGCTTGATTATGACTCTGTGTGACTTGATCGTGAACTTGTCCTGGGCTACGTTCTAGTCTATGACTTGGAGAGCGGCCATCCAGGTCAATAGTGCTGCTCTCGTAATCACCTTCTACTTCACTAATGTCACTATTGTTTTCTCTTCCGCCATTAAAACTCTTAGAGGATGCTTCGGGCTCAAGGTACCCTGTTTCTCCACGAGTGTGCTCTGGTTCCGTGTTAACCGACTCTGTGTTAGTGATGCCATGATTACCGAATACACCAAGTGTGATTCGCAAGTTTCCGACCTTCTCAAAGTCAGTGGATGTTTTCGACCAACTCCATGGTTTAGACTCATCAATAACAACGTCCCGACTAACAATTATCTTCCTTGTTTGAGGATCAAGCATCCGATAAGCCTTGGATCCTGGTTTGGTGCCAAGATGAACCAGGACTCTAGACTTGTTATCTAGCTTCTTGAGGTGCGCGACTTCCACTTTCGTGTAGCCAAGGCAGCCGAAGATCCTCACGTGTCCTAGGTTAGGTTTCTTCCCTCGGAAAAGCTCATATGGCGTCTTATCTTTCAAGGCTCTCGTGGCTAGTCGATTAATCAAGTAAGTCAAATGCTCTATAGCCTCTCTCCATATCACATTCGGCACCAGCATGTGCTTTAATATGCTTCTCGTCATCTCCATGAGTGTTCGATTCCGCGTCTCCACAACACCGTTTTGTTGTGGAGTATAAGGAGTTGTTAAGTGACGTTTAACTCCTGCATTCTCGCAGAAGGAGTTAAAAACTTCTGAAGTAAACTCTCCTCCTCTATCTGTTCGGAAGGTTTGTATCCTCATTCCAGACTCTTGTTCTATCACGTTTTTGAATTTTTTAAATCCTTCAAAGACTTCACTCTTCTCCTTTAAAAGAATTTTCCACATGTATCTCGAATAATCGTCAATAATGACAAACACATATTTGTTTCCAGTTGTTGTACATGGTGATATAGGACCGCATAGATCGCCATGAATGAGTTTAAGGACTTTTGATGCTCAATAGCTTGCCTGAGGGAACGACTTTCTTGTTTGTTTCCCGAGGAGACACGATCCGCAAATTTCCTTACCAACATTAAGACGTGGTATGCCTACTACCAGCTCCTTTTGATGCATGTTTCTAAGTGCATCAAAGTTAACATGACCAATTCGATAGTGCCAAAGTCTTGAATAGTCTTAAGTTGCGGTGAAGAGACATTTCAGGTTCTTTAAGCTCATCCTTACCTTGTATAGTCTGTTTCTTGACCTTATTGCTTTGGCGATGAGCTTGCCTTCGCGATCTATCATAAGTAAGTAGTCATCCTTCATTCTCACCTTGCAACCTGCTTCAGTGGCTTGGCGAAGACTAATAATATTACTCTTTAGACCCGAAATATAATATACGTCACCCATTTTCCGTTGTTCACCGTTTTTATCCATGAACTCGATCATTCCCTTTCCTTTGATGTCAATGCATGAATCATCTCCAAAACGCACTTTTCGGGTTATAGAGTAATCAACTTTTGTAAGGTATCGAAGATCTCCACTCATATGGTTATTGGCCCCATTGTCCAAGTACCAAAAATCCTCACCATTAGCGATTTCATATTTCTCCGGTATTACTTTCTCTTCGTTCAAGTAGACTTCTTCATGCTTCAGAAGTTCATCCGCATCTTGTGTTTCATCATTCTTGATTTCCTGAGCCTCTTGTAAGTTCAATAACCTGTCTGGACAAGTGGAGGCGTAATGTCCAAGCTTGTCACAGCAAGAACATGTTATGTTTGTGGCGTCTCTTTACCAGGTCGCACGTCCTCCACGACCACTGCCCCGGTTGTTGTAACGTCCTCCACGACCTCTCGGTTTGAAGCCTTGGTGGGTGCTACGTTCCGCGAGATGTGCATTGGAGTTTGTCAACATCAGCTTGCTTTGATCATCGTGAGAATCATCATCTTCGGAAATTCGTTCTTCGTATGCTTTCATTCCTCCCACGATATCTTCAAAGCTAGTGGTCTTTAAATCCAGTACTTGCTCAAGCGATGCCACTATATGGATGTATTTTCTCCGGGGAAGGGTATTTAGAAACTTCTTTACTAGTTTAGATTCCTCAATCTCTTCACCTAACACCGCAGACTTTGAAGAGATTTGGGAAATCTTATTAGCAAAGTCATCGATAGACTCATCATCCTTCATCTTAAGTCTATCGAACTCTGACATTAAAGTTTGTAGACGTTCTTCTTTGACCCTTTCTGCACCCATATGACTTGCCTTGATAGTCTCCCATACTTTATTCGTTNTTTGTCGTGTCTAGTTCTCCTACTTGTAAGACTAACGACTCGGGTATGGATTCAAAGATGAGAGCAATAGCCAAATCATTCTTATCAGCATCTGTCGAAGGAGCTTCTACCGTTTTCCAGACTTTGTGAACCTTTAGAACTGCTCTCATACGAATTGGCCATACTGTATAATTTGATGTGTTTAACACTGGGCATTTAACTTGCAAAGGAGATGCTCCTCCTTCTCTTGGTACCATCGTTGGTACAACAGGAAGCTCGCTCATGGTTTTTTCTATGAGCACATGTTGTTTAGATGCAACGAATTTACGTTGAGATCCTTGTTCTAACGTTTCACCTGTCTTGCAACCTTAAGAAAAACTTGCTCGGCGATTTTGTCTTCACCGAACAACAAAGTCGCGTTTTCTTCTTCCGAGAAACGAAAAAGAATTTCGGTGTTTAAGAACAAGATGAATTCAACTTGTGAGAATAGGGCAGGATTGAATCTCTTCCTCTTATTGTCTTCTCGAGAATATAGATTCAACTCACCGCTCTAATACCAATTATTAATTTCAAGGATTGAATGAAAACGTGTAAACTCAAACACAAAATCTTTATTAATCTTTAGGAAATTTACTCAAAACCTAAAGCTCTCAACAATCTCTTACAAAAACTTAAGCAACAAAATAGACCCTATAAATATTAAACACTTTTCCTAACTCAACTAGGAAATCGTCTAAAGTATAGATAACTCTTAAACTTTAATAATTATCGTTATAGCTAAACCATAACTCGGTTTAGTGTCTCCCAAATAGCTAAACCATAACTCGGTTTATACTTGCTTGTTGCTTAGGCAATTCAAGCTTAATTCAACATTTTTCACACTCTATTTTCTCTCTCTTCTGTTCTCACTACCATCAAAATTCTTCTTCTTCATATGTAAGGAGAAAATTTTGATTTTTAAGAAATAATTTTTGTGAAATTTTTAGAGTTTTTGATTCTTCTACGTTTCATTCAAGCTCATTTTCTACATTCCATTCTCTTCCAACATCAAGAACAAGGTATGCAAATTTCAAAACCCTCTCAAGTCTCTTGAAATTTTTGATTTCTATGGGTATGAGGATTTGTAGATTTTTTTGTGGAATTCTTGAGTAGAAAGAGTTTAGTTTTAAATTTTTATGGGTTCTAATCAATTGGAAACAACTAGAAATGCATGAATCAAAAATATGTTCTTGAAGTGAATAGTGTTTGAAATTTTATTTTTGGGAAAACTGAATTTGTTGGTTCATATGTGCAATATGTGCTAGATATGCTTAATCATGTATCACTTTCTTAATTTGGAGAAATTTTAGAGATGTCCTTTATCTCTTGAAATTTCAATCTTTATGAAATGTTAAAAGGAAAGTCGATTTTTGATTCTTACATGGCTTGCATTGTGATGTTTGTTTAAATGCTTGGTTTGTTGTGCATACTTTCAATCACTACATTGAGTTTTATCCATGATTATGAATTTGAGAATATTATATTAAGTGTACAACAAGTCTAAATTTAGAAATGTTCTTGAAAATGTATCAAATGAATTTTGAACTTGGTAGTTTAGTAAGCATCATAAAGTCATAAGCTTAGAAAGTGAAAAATCAAATGCATACTCTTGCTTAGAAAACCTTAATGGCCGAAAATACCATTGCATATTTTTGTTTTCATGTGTGTTTAAAGGTCACTCTCACAGTTTAAAGTTCACTAGACGGTGAAGTTTAAGTTTGGGAGAGGGGCTTAGTACTAATGTCATTTTGAGTTTTGATGTTTTTTTTTCTTCACATACTGAGTCTGCATTGTACATACTTATCATTTATGAAATATGATAGGGAACAATGATAGAACTACATCATAGATAGTTGAGCTTTATTTAATGAACAATGTCCTCACTAGAAGTAAGATGTTGCCTAGACCACATTTTGTTTTAGTTCGTGATTAGAATTTACCACTTAAAGGTCTTTGCGACAATTAAAGGTCTTTGTGAATGTTGAAGTAAGCTATTGGAATTTACCACTTACAGGTCTTTGCGACAATTAAAGGTCTTTGTGAATGCGGAAGTAAGCTATCATTTGAGTGAATTCCTATCTAAGATTACTTTTAATGAATGTTAATATCTTGGTTATGGGCTTTGCTATACTTGACCATGGGAAAACACTACATTTGAGCTATGTTTTTACCACCCTTTCTTAGCTCAAGTGGTTACTCTCATCTTTATAGTAGTGACCAACCCTTGTAAACCCTTAATCCTTTCCTTCAAAACCCTCTAATATTTCGATATGTTAGGCCTCTTTTAGAAAGTGCACACACTGGCAAAATCCCGAGTGAATTGAAGTTGAACGACAAAGAGGATACATCCTTAGAGTTAGCCACACTTTAAGGCTAACTAGAGTCATAGGAGGGGAAAATTTTTGTGTTTTGGGTTTGTAGAAGAATTGGGAATGTTTAGTGTGTATAGAGTCAAGTAAGTATTCCTTACTGTAGATTTGATCCTAGGGTTTTGTAATAAAAGAAAGAAAATGAAATGAGAAAAATCGACAAAGATAAGAAAATAGAAGTGAAAGAAAAAGGCACTAGAGATTAGTACTAAGTTTAAGCTCTAACCTTAGACACTAAAAGCTTACAGAGTCCACCCTTGAAGAGAAAAAGAAAGAAAGAATCCAAGTGACTAGATAGTGGCTCTTACAATCAAAAAGAATGTTAGTAGCTAAGAAGTTTGAATGTTTTAAAATCTCTAGTTGTCTACAAAAAGAAAAAGAATGAGTGTGTTTGGTTCAATAAAATGTTTATGGTTTCTAGTTATAGGATGGGAAGTATGTTAAGTAAGTGTCTAGATCCTTAGGAAGCAATGGGGTTGGAACAATTAGAGGAAGTAAATGCTTTGTATGCGTAAATTGTTCGGCTACCACCTTGCTTTTGCCTACTGTCTTGCAATACTTTTGTTTGAGAGAAACCACTTTAAATCGAGAGAACCCTCTTGTTTTTACAATTCTTTACATCAAACCCTTCTTTGAACTCCAAACTGAATGGATAAGATGCATTGCCGTTAGGTAAAGAACTCACGCCTAAGCTTAATTGAATGTAAAAAGGAATTGGCGATGGGATAGTTCATGGATGCTTACCTTAGATTCTAAGATTTGCTTTTGAGATGATCATGGAGAAGTACATAGACTCTTAGATGATATTTGCACCATTTTACTTGTTCAGAGGACATTGGGCATAAGACATTACTTTTCTTATCTTGGTTTTGAGTTCCCACTTGCAAACCTCATTTCCGGGTTTGGTCTTTGTTGTTTGCTTGAGGACAAGCAAAGGGCCAGTCCGGTGGTGTTGATGTGTACATATTTTCTTGCATATTTTGGTGCATTTTAGCTTAATTTCATCCACATTTAGGTTGTAAATATTTCATATGTCTTAGAATCCATGAGTTTGAGTCTAGAGTCTAGTTTAGGATCATATTGCATTTGCATGTCATTTCCTTGCATTTGTAGGAACAACTTTGAGATGGATTCATGGAGGCTCTAGAGATGGATTCATGGAGGCTCTAGAGATGAATTCAAGGTGGATTTGGAGCAGAGGAATCAAGGAAAAAAGGAAAAAAGGAGCCAAATACTATGAGATAAGATGGGATCAATTGGAGCACTCAAAGGATGAAATAAGAAGCCACAAGCTGTCAAGGTGAGCTATCGTCGACCCTGAGGTCGACCGTAGGCCACCCTAGGTCGACAGTGGCTTAGGTTGGCGTCTCTGCTGCCCAATATGAGCTACTATCGACCTGTAGGTCGACGGTAGCCCACCTTGGTCGACGACTGCACACCTTGACGAGAAAAAACCCTTTTAGGGCACCCACACTTCCCCTTTTAGTATAAATACCCCCTCTTAGCCTCCAAAAACATAACCTCTACTCTCTTATCAACATTCCAACTCTTTTCTTGATGTTTTAAGTTGATTCTCAAGATCAAGAGTCTCTCTTAAACTCTTTGTATCTATAATCTTTTATCTATTAAATAATGCTTATGTTTCTCATCTATTCTCTCTTCTCTCATATGATGTGTGAGTAGTCTTTTCTTGGATTTTGGGAATAGTAGATTTGAGATGATTTGTGGTTAGGAAATGGTGTTTAGAGATAGATAGGACTTATATCTCTATGGTTTAGGTGTTCGCAATGCTAGATCTAGGATAAAAACTAGATCTTGACATGTATACATTTCACGCCCGAGAGGTGTTAGATGAAATATTTTGGAAATCCTAGAGTATGCCAAATTTATCTTAGCCAACGAGGTGATATCTAGGGAGTTTGGTGACAAAGTGGAATGACTATTAATGATTGCTTGCTAAATGATCACAACAAACGAGAGTTGAAGGAAATATGTTAGCTTGCAAAGATGACTTTTAGCCATGAGTGTGATATTAGTTCAAGCATTGATTCCATAGTCATGAGGTTTAATTCTTGTGAATTTCTCTTGTTACACCATTACCTAGCTACTAATTTGGATCAAATCAATGACCATTTCCCAAGATCCATCTCTATCTTATCGCCTTTACTTGCTTGTTTATTTTGGTTTCTACTTATGCCTTACTTTATGCTTTAC
Source organism: Anastatica hierochuntica (assembly GCA_900406275.1). Lineage (NCBI taxonomy): Eukaryota > Viridiplantae > Streptophyta > Magnoliopsida > Brassicales > Brassicaceae > Anastatica > Anastatica hierochuntica. The sequence goes on along the minus strand of OVAN01014454.1, from coordinate 1,485 downwards.
TTTATGATTTACTTATATGCTTTACTTTCCTTGTCTATTTATGCTTGCTTGATTTGATTTTTCTTAATTGCAATTTAAATTACTCGTCTTTAAATTATAAAAACAAAACCCCCTTCCTATTTTGCTTTGCTTAAGAAAGATTGTGCATTCTTAAAGTTTGAACTTGTCTAGCTAAGGTTTGCTCCTTGTGGTTCGACCCCAAAGTACTACAATAGCATATCCGTTCACTTGCGGATTGTGTGATTGTTAAGAAACAAGCTTATAAATTTTAAAGCTTCGTTTTCTTTTCTTTGCATAAACAATCGCACAATAAGTGTTTGAATTTGATTAAGAGACTTGATTAGGGACGCCTAATAGTAGTGTTTATGCATGAATTTGTTTCGTGTGGTCCTATGTTAGCATTGTATTGGTGCATTTGATCTAAGCTTTGGTATGAATGGCTAGTTCCTACGTTAATTGTGTGAATCCATTAATAATTTGAAATAGACATAACCTAGGAATGTTTAATTCAAGAACATGAGTTTGGTTTTGTCTTGAAAATGGATTTAGCATGAATACTTAGGAAAAACGATTGTCGATTAAGCTTGAGTTTGGAAGTTTTTGAATGATTTTGCTAAGTTGACTTGAGTAGAACCAATTAAGTAAAGAATTATGTGCTTGAATGGATTATGGTTTACAATCCTTCTTGGCATATCATTCGATTTTTGTCATCTCCATCAATACTTACATTTCCTATTCTCTTGTTTAGGTACCAAGCTCAATTCAAATGTCACAAATGAAAGCATATAGGAAGAAAATCAAAGAGAACAAAGGAGCTTCAGAAGCATTCTCCTTCCAAATCGAAAAATCCTCCACTCATACATGCACATTGGTGCACGGTACAAGTCCATTACCCTCATATATAAATTTACTTGCATTTGTGTTTTAAAACTCTCTCACGGTTTAAGATTCAGCGATACGGCTAAATTGAAGTTTGGGGAGGGAGTAGTAACTAATTCACGTTTTCTTTGTCTTGTTTTCTTTTCTCATACCTTGAGTCTTGCATTGGATAGAAAAATTGCATAAAATTTTCAAATAGGATTGCATTTTCATAGGGAACAAATAGGATTGCCTTGTAGATAGTTAAGTCTTGTTTAATGTTTAGTGCCCTCATTAGAAGTACAATAATGCTTAGACCACTTAGAATTCAATGGAAATTCCATCTTTGGAATTAAACTCTTGAAGTCTTAGGTGAATGTTGAAGCTTGTTATCTTTTAAGGCCAATGTCAACCAAGTGAAACATAAATTTGACTTAATAATCTTGCTTATGGACTTAGTCATACTTAACCATGGATAAACATGAGAAAATTGGGCTATATTTATCAATTATTACCATCCTTTCTTAGCTCAAGTGGATACTCTCACTTTTGGAATGGTTACCTCACAAAACCAATTCTTAGAATCTAGGCTAAGCATCCATGAACTATCTCATCACCAATTCCTTT
>OVAN01014453.1:0-12031 GCA_900406275.1 Anastatica hierochuntica | reverse complement strand
AAAACTAAGCTAAAACACACTCAAATATGCATGAAATTGTATGTACATCAATTATCAAGAGAGAATTCAAGAAGAAAGATAAAAGATATTATCTTTAAGCTTTCTCTCTCTTCAAGAGCTTTACAAGAACAAATCTCCCTCTTTTCAAGCCTAACCATCAAAATTTGGAGCTCCATTTTCAAAATTTCTTTTGCAAAATCAAAGCTTTAGCTAAGATATGTTCTTTGTATTTCAAAATTTCAAGAAAGGTGAGAACATTCTTGAAAATTTCAAAATCTTGATTTTGGAGGTTCATAGCTTGATTGATGCTTGATTATGGTTAGAATGACTTAGATAATGCTCAGGAAATAGGATTCAAACCTTAGTTTGGGATATTTAGAGCTTTATTGCAAGAATTGAAAATGAGTTTCTTGATGTTCTTGAGAATGGTTGTGAACTTTTTGAAATATTTTGGGTATTTGGTGATTTATTTGTCCGAAACGATAGCCTATATATAGATATGAAGTTCCCAACAAGAAGTTTGTAATTACAAAATTATAACCATTTTATTATGAGGTTTTAGATTGGTGACGCGATTGTAGTGGAACTTTTAGAAATTGGTAATTCTTTGAATTCTTGATGTTATAGGTTATTTCACTCATATGTATGATCTTTCATGACTCTTTGAGAATGATTTTGAATATTAATTAGAATCTTCTTGGATTCAAGTTTTACACTCATTGAAATTCTCGAAACTTACATATATACTTTCAATGTAGGAATTGAAAGAGATTTTCATCACGATGGCACCCAAAACAAGAAGCAGAACAGACGCTAAAACATAGAAATTGAAGTCCAAGAAATCTTCCACTTCAAAAGGAATAGCTACCTCCAAGAGAGCTTCAATGCCAATGAAGGTTCCAACAAAAAGGGCACTACCCGTAAGAGATCCACTAGTGAGAACTCCACCACCTCCCCCATTAGAAATTGAAGACGCGGTTTGACGTGAAGAAGAGAAAGAAGAGAGGCGAAACATCAAAAAAGTCACCATAGCACCAACAAATTCTTAACAAGGGGATACCAGAGAATATAAGGATTTATGAGGAAGTATGCTATCTCTTAGAGAACATGTAACTTCATTTCTTGGTAAATATGGACAAACCGACTTTTAAAGAAGAGGTGAGGGATTTTTTAGCCACCATGGACCTCGTGTTTCACTCTACAAGTCGACTTATAGCTAGATGGGGATATCTGAACATCAAGATAAAGGGAATACTCCATAAGCATCTATGAGGTTTGCAAAGCATATAGCTAACTCGCAACGGACGGAGCTAGTTTCCGTTATTGGAAGAGCATTGATACATTTTGGGACATGATAGGCGATTGGCCATTTAAAAATGAGAGTCCCAAGTCTTTAGAGATAAGAAATCTGGTATTGAGATACAGAAAAAGACTCTTGGCTAATACGATTTTTGCAAGGAGGTGCAAAAAGAATGGAGGTATAACAAAGAATGAGGTATTTCTTCTCTTCCGAGGAATTAGAGATCATCTGATGGAATGGAAAGAATTAAGAGGATGACTTCAGAAAAGACATCAAAATTGCGGTTCTCTTCCTACATCATATGTTAACTTTCCAGTGAAAGTGGGTTAGGGAAACAAAACAACCAATCATCTACTTTTGAGGATTCCTAACACCACTCTTCAAGAGAGCTCAAGTTCCCCTAGGAGAGAAAATCCCAGAAGGAATAGCTATAGCGTGTCAAGTATCACCCAAAACATACAACTACGTTAAGTGAACAACGTAGTCCCAGTACTTCATGTTATCGATCCCACGAGGACTCTGATCTTACACTACGAATTTCAGGATTAATTTGAGCTAGAAAAGAAAATAAAAAAGGTTGTTTGGTGAGTTTAAAGGTAAAACACTAAAACTTAAAATAAATAAAAGGATGTAAATCAAAGGGAAAAAACGTTAGGGACATAGGACATTCTCAGAGAATCATGCATCATAGAAGATACCGATTTATTCAGGGATTAAAATTAAGCAACGACTAGAACTCAAAAACACCAATTTATATCCTCTCCACTTTCGAGGTTAGAGATTATATGCTTAAGTATCAAGGGACATCGACTTTCGTACGGCCTTCAAATAAATAAACATGCATTATATGGATATACGTTTTGATAATTTCACTGAGTCAAGGCGATCTACTTTCGAAGCATCCTTGAAACGGTGCTTATCAAAGATTTAGTTCAGGTGATTGAACAAGGTTTTGGAATTATAATCTAGCTATGGACATACTATTAGATGTCTTTTAGAGTAATCATGCACAAAGATAAACCGAGATAAAGAGTATATGAATTCATAATCAAATACTAGAATCTTATGATAACATGATCTCTTTGAGAAGCCTAAAAACCTAACTAATGAACTACTTAGACACGGAGCATGAAACACACTAAGAAATCAATGAGAAATCATCATAGAATAGATCAAGAGTAGAGAAATCTTCTCTATGAAAAAGTATGGAATGGATCTCTTCAAAGAACACTTGAAAACTTGAAAAAAAAAAGTTTCTCTCAAAGCTTTTGACGGCTTGTAACTCTCGGTAAAAATGTTGTGGCTCTCTCTATTCTAAAGGGTAAAATAAAATATTTATAATGTTAGGGCTTCTTAGGCCATCCTTGGTTATGTCGGTTCTTGCGGACTAAAAATCGGTTAAGCGAACCAAAAGATATGAGTCGAAACCTGTCTCGGACTAAGAAATGCCTCTGTGACCGGCATGTGCCAGAAATGTACACTCGGTCGGTTGTGGAAACTCCATCACCCGGTCACAACTTCAATATTGCTTCACTTGCTTCACTTCCGAGACCGAAAGACATGTCTTTGCTTAAACGGCTTTAACTTCTCGGTCACTGCTCAAAATGACTTCAAACCACTTGCAATTGAAAGCTAATCAAAATTTCAACTTCTGGAAAATTCCAGCATAATCCAATGAAGAAAGGTCCTTTGTTCAAGACGATATTTATGATGCTGAGAATCTGTCCAAATTGGTAAAATGAAAAACTCAAGTGTTTGAGCCTCCGTCTTCTTGTTCCCTCAATGAAACTTGCTTGGTAATAAGAATGAGGTCCAAGTAGAACATTTCTCCATATTTTTTGATAATTTAACTTGATTAGTCCATAAAATCACATAAAAAGAGAAGTTACATCTAGAGGTCAAAAAGCGTTAAAAGCCTGTAAATAAATAAATAAAAATCAAACTGAAAACGATAAAATAATAGTGTTATCAACTCCCTTGGACGTAGCTTGTTGCTTGTCCTCAAGCAAAGAAAATCCAATAACAAAAAAGAATTTTGAAACGCAGAAACAAACCTTTGTTGTCTGAAATATTGCCTCAGGGTCTTCTCGGTCATCTCCATATAACAACACCAACTCGGTCTTACACAAGAGCTCAAAATAAGGTTCTTTCTAAGGTTAACACGAAAATGTTGAAGATTGTGGTTTCGTTTCACATACATGAAGAAGTGACAAAGCTTCCAGATCACATCTCATTCATCAAAAGTGCCCTCTCTAATAGGGTAGCAGTTGAAGAAGTGATAAGAAAGCATGAAGGACCAAAGACCAATATTGATCACAAGGTTCTTTCTAAGATGAGAGATCTCAGAAAGTTTACAATACATTTTTTACTGTAGAAATCTTCAAGAAGAAGCTTTAGTAGATACCAGATCTTCTAATGATGTGATCTCCATAGAATTAGTGAGAAAATGTGGTATCAAGGGGACGAAGATGATTAATTATCTTATCATGTTAGGGTATTCATTAACTAAGAAGCCAATTGGGTTTATAAAAAGTTATTCTTTGAAACTAAGAATTGCACAATCCCGAATGACTTATGACTGATAGAGGTGAAGCATCCAACTCGTTTTCCTCTAATCATAGGAACACCTTTCCTTGCAACTACTGGAGCTAGAGTAGACACTAAAAGAAATATAGTAGCTGTCAACAAGGTTGATCCAAGAGTTTACTACTACGTGACATCATCCTATGATATATACTTATGTGCAATCTACTTTGAGAAGAACAAAGGTCTGGGTAATTGCAATGAGATGTTCTTTGAAGAAGTAAGGATGAGTGAAGTCTATGGGTGGTTCCTTAATGAGGATGATGGAGACCCACCCGATAATGTGCTTAATGGCAAGGAAAAAATGAAGCAAGAAGGATCAATCTTATACAAGAAGATCAAAACCATCCCCAACTAAGGAAGAGAGCAAAGGTCGAGTTAAAGACCATAAACAAGCGCACGTGAGGGGCAATCTCAAAAGTATCCTTTGTACATATTCTCTTTGAAGTTTTAATGCTTTAAGTCTTTAAGATTCAATAATTGAAAGTTATGTCTTGAAAAAATCTTGTTTCAAAGCCATTATTTTTGCTCTAGAGCATAGGTATCAAAAGAGAACCATGAGAACCAAGAATCAAATGCCACGAAGAAAAATGGAATTAGCAATTCCAATGAGCCAAAATGACTCAATACTTAGAAAATTCCTATGGCAAAGGTATGTTATCCTAATTCAAGTAATTAAGTTTACATTTTACCATTATAAATCACCTTCAAGAGTGATTTTACAATAGCTTGTTTTAAGAAAACTTAATACCTTTGATTCAATTACAAACCTTTGGTCCTAGTTTTCCCAAATTCAAGTAATTAAATTTCCCCTCTAATTTTAAAATTCAAATCAGGGATATTTTGCAATGGTTTTCAAGGATTTGAAAATTTTGAAAACCTAGGTACCAATTTGCAAATAACTTTCTACACTTTCACTCTTAACAACTGGGTTTCTCTTAGACTTTATTAAATGATAAAAAAACAATTATATGCCCAGGATCCTTCAATTATCAATCAACCTAGCTTCATAGTGAGGATCTATTCACACATGCACATTACTAATATGTGCATATTATCATGCATTCTTGTGCTTATTTTACTGATGTTTTGTTTGCGTTTAGTTTGTATATAAAGCATTTTAGTGTCAAAATCAATTTAGTTTAGCAATTGAGTTTAGTCTAGGATTTTCTTGCATTTGCATGCATTTCTTTGCATTTTTACGTGAACCTTTGGAATGGCTCTATGGGAAACTAAAAGGATGAATTCAAGATGGATTTGAGGCAAAGAATCAAGGGAAAGAATAGCTAAACACATATGAGAAAGGTGGGAGCTAAGGTGCAATATAAATGGATAAATAAGAAGCAAAAGACTATAAATGCAGCTCACTATCGACCAGACTAGTCGATAGTGGCTTGCATCAGGTCGATACACACTTGCATGGGATCAATAGTGGCTCGCGTTCGGGCAGTTTTCAATTTAGAGTAACTTTCTACCCTCCAAATTGTATAAATACCCCCTCTTAGCCTCCAAGAACATAACTCTTGATAACTTTTAATATCTTATCAACTTTTCTCCATGTATTATGTTTTCTGTCTTTATCAAGAGTCAATCTTTTTACTTTTGTATCTTGAATCTTTTATTTATTTAATCATGCTTATGTTTCTCATCTTTTCTCTCTTCTCTTACATGATGTGTGAGTAGTCTTTTCTTGGATTTTGCGAATCGTAGATTTGAGATGATTTTTGGTTAGCGAATGATGTTTACTGATATATAGGACTTATATCTCTATGGTTTAGGTGTTCTTAATGCTATATCTAGGATAAAAACTAGATCTTGACATGTATACAATTCACGCTGAAGAGGTGTTCAATGAAATGTCTGGGGGAACCTAAAGTATGCTAAACTTAGCTTAGAAAACTAGAGTTGATACCTAGTGTTGCGCGGTTAAAAGAACGGGAAACGAAGCTTTATAATTTCTAAGCTCGTTCCCTAATAATAACACAATCCACAAGTGCACGGATATGCTATTGTAGTACTTTGGGGTCGAACCACAAGGAGCAAACTTAGCTAGATGGATTTAAGCATTGGGAATGCACATTTGTTGGGGTCAAAAATGGAAGCATCGAAATCAACGACCAAGATTCCCGAATAACTTCCGAGAAACCTCGATAAACGACTTCTAGAGTGCTAAGAAGTCATCGTAAACGATGGATAACCGCGTCATTTCGGAAATACGATCAACACGAACAACGGCAAGTCTGGACGCCCAATGGGCGCCCAGACCTACGGCCTACGTGCCCAATGGGCGCACGGACCATGCTTTACTGATTGTCTTCTCCTTCGAATCTCGGCTCAAGCGTTTCTTGTTTCGTCACGATCAGAATCTCCGTTGAAGTTTCGCGGCAATAACCGTAAAGACTTGAACCTTTCGTAAATACTTCGTATCAATCGTATGAAACGATAATGGTTAGCTGGAACATTGACATTGTCTTAACCATACAATCGGTCTTATCATTTCGTAAAACCGTCACCGCATAGTCGTACGAAGAACGATTTCTCCGAAAGAAATCGTAAAAATCGCTATGTCGCTAAACGGCCCACGAAGACCCAAAACGCGACAAAAGCCCACTTACGATTTTGGAACGAGAACCGGCCTAATTGCGTCAACGATCTATCCGAGGTTCACAAAAAATAAAAGGAAAATACGATAAAGTCAAGGTCTGAAGATAAATATGGAAAATTCGTAAGAATATGGAATATTCTTGAAAAAATGGAATATTTCCGCATAAGGATATGCACGAATCTAGGGCGGAAAAGGAAACGATTTTTACCTACGAAGGCATATAAAGGAGGGCTAAGGAGAAGAATGAGAGACAGAAATTTCGTCACCACAAGACACTTAGAGAATTAGGGTTTTTACTTTTGTTTTTCGTTAGAGAGCTAAGAATTAACTTGTTTTACAAGGTTACTCTGTTAGATTTAGGGTTCTTGTAGACAGTTCTTGCGGCCACGACTTTACACTAGTTGTAAACGCTCAAACATGAATTTGGAATAAGATCTCTTTCACTCTACTTCGTTTACGATTTCTGCTTACTTTCAATTTACTTTTCGTTTACGATTTCGTTTTACTGTAACTTCGTTATCTACAAATCCTGTTTACTTTTAATTTGCAACCTCTTTACGTTTAATTCATCGTCTATTTTCATCGCGTTCTGATCTCTCGTTGTTTGGCCTAGCAGAAATCTGGGACCTCAGGAAAAGTTAGGGTTTCCTGACTTTCCTTCGATATCGTAAATCGACAGTGCGAATTTCGGTTCCCACAGTTTGGCGCTAGAAGGAGGGGACCGCAGTTTCTTTCACGCCAAATCCTAGATCGATCGAGAAGCGATATGTTTATACTAACAGACGATGTTGTCATCTCTTTCAAGGATGGAGCAACGGTCGATCAGGCCAACCCTCGCAATAGTCTCTTTGTCACCGAATTAACGATTTAAAATATCGATGTCGCAAGCGTATTAATCAACACAGGTTGTTCGGCGGATATTATCTTTAAAATACTCTCGATAGAATGGAAATCAATCTCTCCGAAATCACAGGGAATCCGAGCCCGGTAACAGTCCTCTCGGGAGAAACTACCATGATCCTCGGCTCGATTAACCTTACAGTTAAAGCATGAAGCATAGCAAAAATCGTAGGGTTCTTGGTTATAGATCACCCCGCTTCGTACAATGCGATTGTGGGCATTCCATGGCTGAACTCCATGCAAGCCGTACCATCTACCTACCACTACTATCTCAAATTCTCGACCTCATTCAGAATCGAAACAATCCAAGGAGACCGTAACGTATCACAAATTTTTTTCGATGCCGAACTGAAGCGTAAAAACGCAACGACATAAGCTTTCTTTCGAACCAAAAAGAAGAAAGATTATGTCGAAGATGCCTCGAAACAGGATCAAACTGAGATCTTCTGGCAGTTACGGAAAGTCGAAGCCTCGGATAGAGAAGCGAGAACCGACTTGCGAGCCCATCATATCGGTATGCCTCGACAAAGAGTTCCTTAAGCATTGCGTCGAAATTGGCACTAATCTCTGCGCTCCCATAAAAACATGGCTTATAGCTTTCTTAAAAGCGAACTTACGCACGTTCGCTTGGACCACAGAAGACATGCAAGGAATCGACATCAACGTAACATGTCACGAACTCAACATGGATCCGACTCACAAACTTGTCAAACAGAAAAGACGAAAATTTGGACCGGAACGCGTTGCCGCAGTCAATGATGAAGTCGAAAAACTCCTAAAGGTCGGATCTATAACAAAAGTCAGATAACACGACTGGCTCACCAATCCCATTGTGGTCAAAAAGAAAAACGGCAAATGGCGAGTCTGCGTTGATTTCACTGATCTCAATAAGGCATGCCCGAAAGAGAGCTCTCCGTTACCACACATTGATCGGCTGGTAGAGGCCACGACAGGTAACAAGCTCTTGTCTTTCATGGATGCTTTCTCAGGATATAAACAGATCATGATGAATCCTGACGATCGGGATAAAAACTGCGTTCACTACCGACCGCGGCACGCACTATTATAAGGTAATGCCCTTCGGCCTCAAAAACTCTGGGGCAACTTATCAACGACTCGTCAATCGTATGTTCTTCGAGCAGCTCGGGAAGTCTATGGAAGTGACGATATGCTCGTAAAATCTCTCGAGGAGAAAAACCACGTCGCCGATCTACAAAGATGTTTCGAGAAATTAAACCTGCATAATATGAAGCTCAACCCAGCAAAATGCTTGTTCGATGTTGCATCAGGAGAATTTCTTGGATATTTCTTCTCGTACCGAGGGATCGAGGCTAACCCAAAACAAATCAACGCATTAGTGAAGATGGCCTCTCTTAAAAACTAACAGGAAGTATAGAAAATGACTGGGAGAGTCACCGCACTCAATCGCTTCATCTCGCGGTCAACGGACAAGTGCCTCCCTTTTTACGACATTCTGAAAGGGAACAAAAAGTTTGAATGGTACGAGTAATGCGAAAAAGCTTTCCAACAGTTAAAGCATTACTCGACAATGCCTCCAGTCCTTGCAAAACCTGTCATTGAAGAACCCTTATTCTTGTACATCGCGGTGTCAGTTACAGCTGTAAGCGGCGTTCTCATCAGAGAAGAATGCGGCGAATAGAAACCAATTTTTACATAAGAAAAATCTTGTTAGACGCTGAAACGATATATCTGCTGATGGAGAAACTAGCATTCGCTGTCGTGACGTCGGCTCGAAAACTAAGACCCTACTTTCGATCGCACACGATCATCGTACTTACTTCATTCCCGCTTCGGAAAATTTTGCACAGCCCCATTCAGTCGGGACTATTAGCAAAGTGGACAATCGAGTTAAGCGAATACGACGTCGAGTATCGAACAAAGACTTGTGCAAAGTCGCAGGTACTTGCCAATTTACTAGTAGAACTCCCTACGGAAAACGAGGCCAATCATGAACCAGACGCAATTTGGACCCTTCATGTCGATGGATCCTCGTCCAGGCAAGGTTTGGGAATCGAAATTCAGCTCACGTCACCAACCGGTGAAGTACTGGAACAATCATTCTGGTTGATGTTTCAGGCCTCAAACAACGAAGAAGAATACGAGGCACTCAATGCCGGATTATGATTGGCTCGCGGGCTGAAAATATGCAATATCCATGCATATTACAACTCTCAACTCGTCGCAAACCAATTCAGCGGCGAATACAAGGCAAGGGACGAAAGGATGAAGTCGTATTTGAAACTTGTTCAAAATCTCGCCCAGGACTTCAACCAATTCACTCTCACGCGAATTTCTCGCTCGGAAAACACGCAGGCCGACGCGTTGGCAGCCCTGGCTTCAAGCTCAGATCTGAGTCTTAGGCGAGTAATCCCCGTAGAACTCATCGAACACCTGAGTATCGATCCTCTCATCGTCGCAAATCTAATCCTGTCACAACACGAGGACGTCGACAAAACCGACACTCGACTAGAAAAAAACTCGGAACAATCTGTATATGGTTGTGATACGCCGTAGTTGGAGACGATTCAAGCATACATAGCCGAAGGGGCACTCCCCACCGAAAAATAGGCAGCTCGGAAAGTTAAGATCCAGGCTGCCAGATATGTATTGATGGACAGAAAAGTTTACAAATGGAGATTTTCCGGTCCACTTATGACATGCGTAGAGGGAAGCAAATCGCAGAGAATCATGAAAGAAATCCACTCCGGGTCTAGCGGAAATCATACTGGCGGGAGATCTCTCGCAATCAAAATCAAGCGCCACGGTTACTATTAGCCAACAATGATCAAAGATTGCGAGAAATTTGCATGCAAATGCAAAAAATGCCAAAGGCATGCCCCGAAAATCAACCATCATATGGAACTTCTTACCTCTATTTCGGCACCATATTCATTCATGCGATGGTCAATGGATATCGTCGGCCCTATGCATAAATCTAAGCTGAAACGCTTCCTGCTAGTCTTGACCGACTTCTTCTCGAAATGGGTAGAAGCAGACTCATACGCTAGCATCAAAGACGCCCACGTTGAAAGTTTCGTGTGGAAGAGCATTATATGCAAACACGGTGTCCCATACGAAATCATAACGGACAACAGATCCCAATTCATTTCAACAAGATTCGAGGCGTTTTGTGAAAAATGGAAGATACGGATGACCAAATCCACCCCAAGGTATCCGCAAGGCAACGGCCAGGCTGAAACAATCAACAAGACCATCTTTAACGGACTCGACAAACGTCTGGACGCTAAAAAGGGTCGATGGGCAGAAGAACTCGAAGGAGTCCTTTGGTCACACAAAACAACTCCGAGAAGAGCAACGGGTGAAACTCCCTTCGCCCTCGTGTACGGGGCAGAATGCATCATCCCAGCGGAAGTCGAGTTTCCCGGGATACGCAGGAGACTACTCCCCGAATGAGAAGACATGAACAATCTAATGCTACTGTACGATCTCGACCTCGTCAACGAGCGCCGAGACCAGGCCCTCTTACAGATCCAAAACTACCAACAAGCAACGGAAAAATACAACAACTCGAATGTACGCAGCCACAGGTTCAAGGAAGGCGATCTAGTTTTACGCAAAGTTTTCCAGAATACCGCAGAGCGAAACGCCGGGAAACTCAGAGCAAACTGGGAGGGATCGTACAAGGTCCTAAAAGTAGTCCGACCAAGAGCATATGAAATTGCCACAACGCAGGATGTCAAAATTCCTAGAACCTGGAACGCAGTGCTCCACAAAAAATACTATCACTAGGCAACAACATTAATGATAAACCGAACTACGAGACGACTTGATCCTCGAAAAAGATACGTATGCAGCTCTTCACAAGAAGAGTTCAACTGTCCCCTTCCTCTAAAAAGGGGGGAGTGGGTGTACGTATACTCGTATACTCCCACATTTTAAAATATCCGCATTGTACTCGATATTTATAAAACTTTTTCGATAAGAAGAAAACGCAATAAGATTTCCAGCAAGTCTCGCAATACTCTTTTATCCCAAAAACACATCTTCTCGCATATGACTTTACGGCTACCACAAAAATCCAAGATTCGCTAAAAAAAGCCCAAATAATATCGTTAACCCAGAAACAGAAATCATACAATAGAACCATACCTCTCTTAACAAACCCTGACTAAAAATGTTCATTAACGCCTTACACTACTAAACGGAAAGATTTTCGGGAAAGAGCGAGACTTCGCGAATTTCCGAAAAACACGAATTCGAACTCAACCAAAAACAATCTTATCGCGACTATAAATTACAAACGAGCACTCGACCTTACATTATACTCGTCGTTGTCCTTGACGAGTACATAAGGCGTCTTAAACAAACGCACATGACCTTTCTCGAATTGGTCCTTGTACATTCGACTAGGATAATAGCGCGCTATAAAAGAAATCCAAAATTTTGGTCAGCACTTCCAGGCGACTTAAAAATTGTCCCTGGAGAGATGCTCGATTTCGACCATACGAGTTGTATAAGCCTAGAACATATCGCGGGCACTAAACCGGGTCGAAATCAATTTAAAATTGCAATGGGAAACGTAAGTCGAAATTAGTCACCACACCCCCTAGAACCAAGAGTAAACCTAGGTCTTGCCCTAAACCCAGCACATTGGTCTCTAA
>OVAN01014452.1:0-12032 GCA_900406275.1 Anastatica hierochuntica | reverse complement strand
CAAATAAGAGTTGAAAAGAAGAATGAGAGATGAGTAGAAAAGAAGAATGAGGTAAGAGTTGGAAAATGATACAATTCATTATACGATTGAAGAGGATTTATAAAGATTGAAATGAGAAAAGAACAAAACAATAAAATTTCTTGTGACTTCTAAACTTTCTTGTGAGTTTTCATTGTTTGATTCTAAACACAAATACAACAAGCAAAAAGACAACAAGTCTTCTGAAACATAAACTTGTTTTTTGTGTCGACACACACAAAGACAACAACCAAAAGACAATGTCTGAAACATAAACCAAAAGACACTTGTTCAAGCATTCACATGTGATCTTTACCCTTAGAGGATTCTCCCTCTTCTTGCTTGATCCTGGCCTTCAAAGCCCTGAACTTCTCCTCTCTCAGCTTCTTTTCTTCCTCCTGCATCCTTTTCAGGAGCCTTCTGAACTCAGGTTCAATGTCCTCTTTTGGAACCTCCACCCTACACAAGTAGCCCATCTTTCTCCTTTATTCTTTTTCTGATAACTCCACCACATCTTCTTCTCCTTCATCTGATATCTCCATCACTTCTACTTCATCTGGTGTGATATCCTCAACATCATCATCTCCATTTTCTAATAACTTTAAAGGATCTTCTTCTTCTTGTGGGGGAGGTGGGGGATCTAGTTTGATTCCTCTTGCTGGGAGGCCACAAACTATCATCTTTCTTGCTTCCATTTCTGATACTTGGAGGCTACTTGTCTCTGGTTGTGACTCTGACTGTTTGTGACTAGTTCCCCTGAGATAAAAAAGATAACAGAGACACCATTTAGAACATATCAAAAAGAGTAGTAGATGCGAAGCAATTATATTAGAAAAGCAAATACGTAGTACATAACAACTTATATTTCACAGCAACTATATTTCACAGCTTACAGTACATTTCATGTAGTTTTTAAACTAGTAGGTTCAGACTATTTGAGCAAGCGATATTATACAAAATAAGACAACCTTATGACATATTATAAAGCTAAAAAAACTGTTACACAACTCAAAGTTAAATGATTACATTGACAACATGTCAATAATCAGTTTGTTCTTCAGAGCCACTTCTAATTCACTAAATGGCTCTGTTTTTTACAAGCAAACTGTCAAGCAGTTTGTTCTTGCTAAGTTTCTCCTTCAAAGCAAAGTCCTTATGCTTTATCTCCCACATTGTCTAAAACTCTAACAGATCATTCCCTTCTTCTCCCACCGAACTTTTAGCCTTGGCCTTTGCTACCTTAACACCAATAGGCCTAGCTATTGCTTCTTCCTCTCCATTGATACTCGACATAGATGTTGATGATTGAAAAGATTGGTCTTCCCCCACCCTCTTTCTCTTTGAACTTCCACTATCTCTACTAGTTCCATAACATCCACACCATTTCTGATTATTCCTAAACTCTCTCCATGCATGCTCTAATGTGATCTTGACCTTGTAATCATTGAAGAAAATTTCATGTGCAGCCTTCAAAACATCATCTTCATTCTGGCCACTGGTCCTCTGTTTTGTTGCAGCATCATATGGCCCTACAAACTTGCAGACACCTTCATTGATCTTCCCCCACATTTGCTTACAGTGGCTTGGCTCTCTCTTTGGCAGATCAACCACCTTGGGACTTGCAGCATAATAGCAGGCAATCCTCTTCCAAAAGGTTCCTGCTTTTTGCTCATTCCCAATTACTGGATCTTTGGAGGTGTTCCACCATGCACTGATGAGGACCATGTCTTCTGCTTGTGACCACTTCCACCTTTGCTTACAGTCCTCACCAGTTTGTGCAGGTGAAGCAGATCCTCCACGGTCTGGACTAGGAGAGTAACTCATAAACTGAGTTGGGTATTCATTGTTTGGTAGTTGACTATTTAGAAGGTCTAAAAAGCAAGAAGAATGACTTTGAGAATCCATACAGAGAAAAATGAAAGCTTAAGAAGCTCAGAAGAGAAAACAGAAGAAGAGAGTTTACAAGATCAAAGAAGGGTGTTTAGGATATTAAAAGAAACAGAAGGAGGAAGGTGTTAGGAAAAGATAGTGATGAACTCACTCAAAAGTTGTGTTTAAAAAGGTTTGGTAGCCGAAAGTAGATGAAGTTTTAATGTTAGTTTTAATTGCTTGTACCGTTAGATATGTTTTAGATAAGTTTTTCTTATTTACTTTCACTATTTCAAATTTTAAACTTCACCTAAATCTATGTCGACTTGACTTCTATCTAACAACTAATACTACTTAACTATAACTAATAAATGACATCAATTCACACTAACCTGCAGAATGTTCTTCAACTTCTGAGGTCAGACGTCTCTGAGAGCACCTATTATTCCCTGCAATGCCAATAGAAATATATTAGAATCGACTAAAGATATTTACAAAGACAGAGAGTATATGTAAGATATATGACAAACAACTTTGCATCAAATGCCCTATCATCTATGACAAACCTACACTATACAAGATTGAAAACCAAAACTTAAACAACAGAGTCTTCAAACACCCTATGATCTATGCCACATATTGACTAACAAAACAGAAGCATCAACCAAAAGACAGTAGTCTATAACAACAAAATCTAAAGCATATGTAACATAAGCAATCAAAAAAATTAACAATCAATATCAAAAGCTACCTGATTGTGTTATATCCCCTAACTATCTAAATAGCAGCTGATTTTGTTCTATCCCCTAACTATATAACTCTATACAACAACATCAAAAGCTAGCAAATCACAACCGTGAATATAACTAAGTCCAGACAACAACATCTACATAACAACCGTGAACTAACTCTACGTCTATTTCTAATTCTATGGATATGTCTATGTATATGTCTCAAACATCAAAAAACATCTATATGTATACAACAACATAAAAAGCTTACCAGATACAGTTTGTGTAGGATGAATCTTGTTGTGGCTCCCTCTGTGATTCAGTAGAAGACACTTGAGAACCTGAAAAGAGGCACAAAAGGGCATCATGTTCTACACAGATGCATGTCCTATACACGATGAAATTTGGGGGTTCAATCCCTTTCAGATGCCAATTAGGGGTTCAATCACTGGGTCTAAACACTATAAACAAAGACAGAAGACGATAGAGGAAGAACAAACCTTCGAAGATGTGGTACGGTGGAGATTTGCTTCGCCAGTTGAGCAAACAAGGGAAGAGAGGTGAGGAAGATGATATGGTCAGAGGAAGGAGCGGTTTGGGTGTCGGATAGAGAGCAAGAGAGACGGAGAGAGAGCAAGAGAGACGGAGAGAGAGCGAGAGAGGCAGAGAGACGCGAAGAACCGTCTCTTCGCTTAGGGTTCCAAGAACCCGTCTCTTCCATTTTTTTAATTGCATAATGGGCTAAGAACCAAGCTTAGAGCCCGTAATATTCATGGTCTAACCTATCTTTTATTTGCTTTTTATTGACCATAATATGAAAAATTGTATACAATCGATCTATTTCAAAATTTGCATGATAAAAAGACATTTTTTTATAAGGATGTAAATATCATTAAAAAATAATGAACAAATTGATACAAGTAATTAGCTTGGATCCCAGTGTGCTTTAGAAGCATAAAAGTCCCTAAGTATCTCAAAAAAGATAAAAAAACACTTGGGTACTAACGATTTAGGTCTAGAAAGTTCATAAAACTTAAACTAGAGCTAACAAAAACCAAAAGACCTAACAATTAATTGAAGAACCGGCTGGTAACTCGTCTCAAAGCTGGTGGCAAAACCTGCAAAAAAGACAGAGACCAAGGGACATAGCTAGACTGAGACTGCTCTGAGTTACAACAGGCGGAGGAGGTCGGCAACTCCTGCCCCGACAATTGATTCTCGAAGAGCTTTCTCGAAACAAAACCAAATCCAAAGAACAACAATGAGGTGACTGTGAGCCCAATCAAACCAGCAATTCCCGGTCAGAGAAGCGTGTGAGTATCTCCGGTGAAGGAACTCCACACTGGAAAGGAACTCATAAAAATTACCTGAAACATTTGCTTAAAGAGGCAGACACCAACAATCCATGATCTACTTCTGGTCTTTGAAGCTCAGGTAGACCCGATGAGTCCACACAAACAAGCGAACCAGGATGGTTTTTGAAGCTCCACCTTCACGATGATGACGTAACGGGTCAACTTCCAAGACCTAGAGTTCTCACTTGTTTGCTTAGGCGAGACCAAATCACCCAGAAGGATTCGTTATGCTTTGCTGGAGGAAAATTGGAAACAAAGAGGCCCTCAGCGGAAGCCTCAACTCCGTCGTTCTCGATAGATCAGAATCTATGAGGAGAGGCTCTACATAACCTTGGGCAAAGCTAATCTGAGACGACGGGAACAAGATAAGCGAAGACCTAAGATGAGGCAGCGACACTCAACTTAATTTTCAGACCATCTTCAATGGTTCACTCTATTTTTTATTTCAAATATAGAGTACTCTAAAAATAGAGTATGTGTTTGCTCCAATGGTTCACTCTATTTTTTACTCTGAAAAAGGAATATTCCAAATATATTTCATTTTCTTTTGTTTTTTAATTTATTTTATAATCCACAACTTTAAAATATTTAAATTTCACCCCTTTATTTTATTTTATGACAATCATCTACAAAGATTACGAAATTACTAAAATTAAACATATATTTTAAAATTAAAATTTTATTACAACACATAAGTAAAAAGTAGATAACTTGTACATGGTCCTCTAGCTAATATCATCATTAGTCTACTTCTCCCACAAATGATCAATTAACGCGTTTCCTAGTGAGGTGGACTTCTTTTTCTTTAATTTTTCTACACCGAAAAAAGAATTCTTGGAATCGGGTACTTTCATCCTCTGCTATCTCAACCTCCGGAGAGGAGTTTCGTTTCCAATTCCAATTGGTGCACGTTCATGTTATTGTATTTTTTAATTATTTAAATCTATCATGTTATTGTATATTTCTAATTTATAATATTTCATTAGTGCATTTTAAAATTTTAACTAATTAGATAATGAATTTTTGTTAGTATAATTAATTTAAAAGCGAAAATATATAATATATAATTTTATTGGGTAAAAATTGTAAACATATAAAAACAAATGCTTAGTTTGTAAATAAAAAAGTTCTACTCTAAAAATAGAGGAAATGAATAGTGTTACTCTATATTTGAAGTAACACTATTCATTTCTCTATTTTTAGAGTAAGATATAGAGTACCATTGGAGCTCGTTTTACTTCAAATATAGAGTTTAGAGTAGAAATAGAGTACCATTGGAGATGCTCTCAACATCTTGGAAATCAGATCTGACCCAGAAATGCCTCCGACGTTCCGATGTAGCGAAGATCCGAGGTCACTTAACCTCCTTACATTTTCACATCCTCGCCAACGTTCCAGAGAAACTGAGCACACACTGCAACTTCTGTTTAGATCCAAACGAAGGAGATCCAGAACGCTGAAGCAAAGAGGAGGCAAAAAGGCGGCTAAGGTCAGTGATAGACGCTGAGAACAAGGAATCAAGCCAGGAGGGGTGGCGATCGATGGCTGAAGAAGTGTCGTCGACCATCGAGAAGGAAGATGCTTAGTGGCAGCTAGGGCGAACGCGGGTTTGATGGAGAGAAAGAAAAGAGAGAAGTCTCTCTCTCCACTCTCTAAATTTTCAACTTTTTCAATGAAAAGACATTTTACTACTAAAATGTCTACTAACAATTTGCTATTAATTTTCGTTATAGCTGGGATTAATTTATTTAGTTATTTTAGAATAAGAAAAAACTATTTACCGTCAAATCTACAAAAGAATTTTTTAAAAAAGGTTATTGTAACATCATTTTTATAACTAATTGGCATTACTATGAGGGATTTTAAATCATTCCTATTTCTAATTGTGACAACTGCGACATGACATGCACTGGTAGTGATGATTGATCAGGTTACAACTTCATCGAGCCAGCTTTTGATTCAAACAGTTTCGGTGATATAACAAACAAAATTTTGACTAATATTAGAAGCTCTTATTTTTCTGTAAGGGCATCTGCATTGGTGAACCCATGGAGGTTCACAAAAAAAAATTAAAAATTGATTTTTTATTTTTTTTTTCGTTTTTTAAAAAGAAAAAAAAATAAAATAAAATCGGACCAATGGGAACTCGCCACGTGGCGAACTCCTTATGATCCGGGTTCACTCGGAAGAGCTCGAGAGAGCTCGGGTTCTTCGGTTTTTGTGTTTTTTTTTTTGATTTGTGTGTGAACCCCGCATTGAACTCTCAATGCTGGTGCTCTAACGTAGCGCTCCTGACTAATTTTAATAACCGTGTATGTACAACATGTAAATAAAAATGCACCCAAACTTGCCAATACTCTTATACATTAAATCATTCATTCGTAAAAAAATCTCTCTTTCACAATAATAATAACCATGCAAAATATTTACATAAACCCGCGCATAGTGCTGGAAACTCAATATAAGTCTCATAAATATACTATTATGGCCAGATTTTTAGAGAAAAAATATTTACGTTTGAAAAAGTAAGTCTTCTAATTTTATCACTCCACAACTTTTAAGAGTAAAAGTGTTACGCCCGTTTCAGCTTTCTATCTTCTTTTTTAATCTTACTTACTTTTACTCTCATTTACGCTTAAAAATATACCAAACATAGCAGTAATTTCGTTAAGTTCTATTATAATACTTTCATAAAAAATTTTATATTATGGAAAAAATTATAGTCATTATTAAAAATTAAATAAATATAATAAAAATATACTTTAATTTTACTCGGAAATTCAATTCTAGAGCGTAAATATTATAGAGTATTCAATTCTTTTTCAACACCTTATATCTCTATTTGATTTTATTGTTAATAAATTTCAAATTTTTTCACATAGTTGGACCACAATTATGTATAAATCAAATTGAAAAAAACTTTAATTTAATATATACTTTTAAGTAAGAGAAATTAGGTATAACGTCCAAAAAACGTTATTATACAGACTAATACGTCCAAAAAAATTGTCCTCCCCTTCACGTTTTTACTCTTCACATAATGGAGGTAATTTGTAAAATATTCCTATATAATATTACTATTTTTTGCCTTTCTAAAAATCAAACAATTTTTTTCTTTTGTTAATTAAAAAATTTATCTTTTAAATAATATATAGTGTAAAAACTCTAACACAATCCGCGCGTAGTGCGGAACCATCCCCTAGTCAAATGGCAAACTTATAAGACTAAGTGCAATGGCCCTATTGAAAAAATAAATTCAATAGTTGTAAAAGGAAGAGACGCTCCAATGGAGGTGTTTAATGCTGATTCATTATCAACAAATTGTAATTCTTCAACCCGTTGAAGAAATTTAAAGTGTTCCCTTTTGTAGTATGTGTCAACTTTTTATTGGATCTTGAGATTTTGGATATTTTTTTCTCTCAATAATTTAACAACAATTATTTATAACTAAAATAATTTATTAATTTAAGTTTTTAATATCAAAATTTATAATTTTTTTTACTATATAAATAGAGATTTGGTTCGTTTGATTTGGATACAAAAAAAAACTCTATTTCTACTATAAATTGTATCACCCCTAAACTCTTGTTTGTTCTTGTATAAATTTTCTTTTCTGAAATGGATCCCAATAATAATCCTTCAAACACCCAAAATTTTACAAATTACCCTTCCAACTATCCAAATCTCAACGTGTATTTTATTTTTGTTGTGTTTTGTTTGTTATTGTAATGTATTTTAAGTTTATGTAAAAGTAATTTAATAATATTAAAATTTCTAAAAAAATAATTTAATATTTATCCATATTTTTATTTTATTTGTAATAATAATTAAAATATATAATACAAATGTTTAATTGTTCATGATTTTATTTAAACTGGTTGCATATAATATAAAAAAATGATGAAATAGGGTGTTGAATTTTATTAAACAAAACCATTGTAGAGTATAAAAATTTAGTGGATGTTGAATTGTGAAGTGGAAGAGAGAGAAGATGAGGTGGAGTGTCAAATAGGGTGTTGAAAACTTTAACCATTGTACATAGTCTAAGTGGAAAATGAACAAAAGAAGAAGGTGCCAACATTGTATAATACAACTCTTTTCTTGCCTCTTAATTTTAAATTCAAAGTGAATGACATAGGTGAAAAGGAAGTTGAACATAAATGCAAGATACCAAAGTCTTAAAGAATGACGGGAGCCGCCGAATATGATCACAATAACTCAACATTCAATTCCATGGAAATAACATTTACCATGTTGATATTTTGAGAATTTATGTACGTATTTTCACCATACCGTAATGCAATCATATATATGATTTGTGGTCAACTCTCTCCATAAGAATGTCACGTCATCAGATATCATGGTGACACATATCTCTTTAATTATGAATATGACTTTTGCATTTCTTTACTATTTATTATTCCCTTAAATATAATTTATTATGATTAATTGTAAAAATCTAACTATACTAAATCAGTTATCACTTTATTAATAACTGTTGCATTCTCTTTGTAACAAGTGTCTTTTTGCTGCGTGTAGGAAGACCATTGTCTCTTGGAGCAGGAATGATAGGTTAACTGCAGATCATTGTCTGGAAGAGCTAAAAGATAAGCTGGACGACCTTCACACATCAGATAGCTCAACTCTAGAAGAGATAACATCGGCTACGATGGAACTTCATGATGCTCTGAAGGAGGAGGAGATGTTCTGGCGTCAAAAGAGTCAGACACCTTGGCTTTGAGAAGGAGATCACAATACAAGTTATTTTCACGCGACGACGAAACTGCGCAGAGCGAGGAATAGAATTGTGCGTTTTAAAAATGAGGAGGGCACTGTTGTTGAGCAGGAGGAGGGAATTGTGACCATTGCCACAAAGTACTTCAGAGATTTGTTCCAGACATCTGGACAACTTGCTATTGATGAGGTCTTAGGATACGTCCCTCATAAGATTACTCTTGCTATGAATGCAGACCTAACAAAATTTGTGATTGAGGAGGAAGTACGTCGAGCGTTGTTCGCCATGCATTCTGAGAAAGCGTCAGGTCCTGATAGGATGACAGCCCTGTTCTATCAGCATTTCTGGGATCTATGTTTGATCTGGTTTTCTTCTTTTTTTATTCTTAATTTTTGAAGTAATATGGAAGTTTTTTTGCTCGTCTTGGTCAGGTGTGGCTCTTCTGTCACTCTATGCAACCTCTCCAAATTTGGTACCGTTCATCTCTATTCAGTAATAATTTTAGTTCCGTACAAGCAATAACGGTTGAATGTGTGAGTTTTTGTTTATAGGATAATGTGAAACTAACGTTATGTTTGTATGAAAGAAGGATGAATAAAAGAAACAGTGTCAACTTGGATAACAATTTCGAAAGTATTTTATTATTGTTTCCATTTTATGAACTTGGTTTTGGAATCAATATATATGTGTATCGGTGGATCATATATATATATATATATATATATACACACTTATGTATGTGTATATATTTGATTCTTCAAGACTAATTATATGTAGAAACGAAGGTAGAAGTTGGAAAGATAATAGAGAAATAATGTGTGTTGAATATGTTCCAAAGATTAACACAAATGGATGGGAAAACAAAGATCAAAGCTTTGAAACAAGAGAGAGAGAGGTGGACGTTACCACCTCGAGGAAGAAATAGTTTTATTTTTTGGGATTATGAAACCAAATTCTGGCTATTGTAATTTTTGGCAATGCTTAATAACTGTCAATGACTCACAAATTATTTGACTTGATTCATAGATGTCTAAGCTCTATGGTTGTGCCTCCTATTTTAATTGAGCTGGGAGAAGTTATTGCTAAAATCATCACTACCAAAAGTGATACTTCTCTCTAGGTTATATGAATCTTGAAATCCCAGTCACTGGTTAAGAACTAGTGACTTAATATCGATGCTCACAGAGGTGCGTTGCTAGATTTTATATGACCACAAATCAAAAAATGATTATGTTTTTGGGCTATAGGATTGTCAAACGAACATTTATCACACAATAAAAGTTATTTAAAAAATTTTAAACATAAAATATTGACTATATAGTATTACATTTAACACGTTAGGATCCAATAAGATGTCTAAATTTATTAGTTTTCTTCAACAAGCGAGATTATTATATATTTACATAAATGTGTTAATATGATAGCTGATATTATTTTTGGAATAATCATAATTTTTATAAATTTTGTATTACAAATTTTACAAACATATGAATATCTACGAGTGACAAAAATACTCAGAACTGAAGAACCACACTGAACATATAAACGCTAAATATCTAAATGGATCATAATCTCTTATAACCAAAGAACCGCAATTGAACTGAGAACTAAATGAGGACCTAAAATATTTAACAGTAAAATTATAAATTGATAATATATGTTATATTTCTATCCAATATAACAAAAGTATCCGAATACTTAACTATTTTATGTCTATTTATAAAAATTAAACTACTTTTTACACAATTAAATATAAAAATATCATTAAATTCAATCAATTTAAATTTTATTTTCGGGTAACTTAAGAAAATACATAAATATAAATATAGTTCGATTTCATAATGGTTCCTAAATTTAAGAATATAATCGAACCAGAACGGGAAAAGCCCAATTAGAACTGAACAGAATTTTTAAAATACTTGAACGGTCCTAAACCTAACTTCCCAAAGATTCGAAGAATCAAACCGAGATCGAAATAAATATCCGAACGTCCATCCTTATGAACATCTTTAAGATTATAAGTAAGATGATTAAATTTTTTTTTTGATGTACGTCAATTCGACCATCAAATAATGTTATTTTGTCATAAAACTCTCATGTCCGCTCTGAGTGCGAATCCATTACCTATTATCTATTATATAAAGATTGAGTGAAGACTCACAAGGGCCTAACACGTCGAATCCTCTTTGAATGACAACTCACCTTTCAAAAATTTAATAAAATTTTTATTAAAATGTAAAACATATTAAAAAAACATAAAAAACATAAGCGAAAAATTGTCGCACTGCGTAAAATTCTTCAACTTCGATTTGACGATTCAAGGTAAAAGAAAGGTTTTGAAATCGTATACATATATCTCTTATCCCACAGAGAAAAATTCCTCCCTTAATCTCTCCTCTCTTCGCCTTGATAAATCATTCATCGACGAATGGATTCTAGTCAAATCTTAGATCCATTGATGTATTGTTAAAAATTGTTATGAGGTAAAAAATCGTTTTCTCTTCTCAAAACATTGACTACTGCGAAAGTGGAGAATACTGACTACGTATTGCTTCATTAGAGGTTGCATTTGATAGGAGAGCATTGGGTAGTCCAACATTGGGGCTAATTGAACATGTAGCAAATCTGTGATGTCATCTCTTCAAGCCTCTCGCCGCTACATAGCTTGCCAGAGTTCTTTCCATGAGGATTAATACTCTCTACCTCAAAATTGAAACCAATACTAAGGTTGAGTGTTCATTCATCCTCGTGACCAGGCTATTCCTTTGATCTAATTTACATGAATTTCGTTGTTTGCATGTAATACTTCGATTGATTTTGTAGTGGATTTAATCTTAATTTTGAATTGGTATATACTGAGTAGTGTTTGATTTTAGGGTTTTTCATTGCATTTTCCATAATACAAATAGAAGGAGTCATCCAAGAAGAAAATTAGCTTCGATGTTTTTAAATCCATATACAAAAGGTTTGTGATTCTCTTCCTTTTTGCAGGTAAATGTATTTGTTAAGCTGGTTTGCTCAATTCATTATCATTTAGTGAAAGTTAGTGCTGGTGATACGTTTTATGAGCTCTGAAACTAAATAAACCATATATAAGCTTATATCTTTGATGGTAATATAATTTTGCTCTCTAGATTATTTTTCTTTTTTATTTTCTACGAATAAGTTAAAAATATCAATGTATGGTTATATCCAATCAGAGGGGTTAAGGCTTTGGTCCCATTGATGATGCTAGGGAAGTCACCAAGTCCGTTCTTTAGGAACTTGAGAAGGTACTGTTAGATTTATTCAATCTATAAACCATAATCCATATCAGTTTCTGAT
>OVAN01014451.1:0-12033 GCA_900406275.1 Anastatica hierochuntica | reverse complement strand
TGGGCGACTAGACTCGTGCCAAAGTCTAGTCGCCCATGGGCGACTAGACACGGAAAATGTCTAGTCGCCCATGGGCGACTAGACCCTTGACAGAGTTTAGTCGCCGACGGGCAACTAGACATGGGCAAGGTCTAGTCGCCCACGGTTGACTAGACCACGCCCTCTCGATCATCTTCTCCTTCGAATCTCCGTTTGACTGTCTCTTGTTTCGTCTCGATTGGAGTTTTCGTTAAAGTTTCGCGATAATAATTGTAAAGACCGGTTCTTTTCGTAAAACTTTGTATCGATTGTATAAAACGATAACGGTTAACTCGAACACCAATATTATCTTAACTATACGATTGGTCTTATCATTTTGCGAAGCCAACACTGCGTAATCGTACAAACAACGGTTTCTCCGAAAGAAATCGTAAAATTAACTTAGTCGCAAAGCGGCCCAAGAAGGCCCAAAACATGACAAAAGTCCACTTACGATTCTGAACGAGAATGGGCCTAACTGCGTCACTGATTTACCCGAGTTCCGCAAAAGATAAATGGAAAACGCGATAAAGTCAAGTTTAGAAACGGAAAATCAAGAAGATAAGGAATATTCTCAAAAAAGTAATATTCCCGCGGAAGGATATACTCGAATATAGGGCAGAAAAGGAAACATAGCGGATCTATGAAGGCATATATAAGAAAGGCCAAGGAGAAGTAGAAGGGGACAAACAAAAATTTCTCCACAACTCACACTTAGAGCAATTAATTTTATTTTCGTTTTTTTTAGCGAGCTGCGTCTAAACTAGGTTTACAAGTCTTACGCTGTTAGAACTAGGATACTCGCCAACAGCTCTCGCGGCCACGGCTTATCACCTAATGTAATGCTGAAACACATATTCGGAATAAGATCTCGATTGCTCAACTTTGTTTTTCGATGCTCTCTTATACTTTTACCTCGTCGTTTGTTATTTTGTATTTTGATCTGTCGTTGTTTGGTTTAGCAGAAATCCGAGACCTCAAGGAAAGTTAGAGTTTCCTGGCTTTCCTTCGATTATGATAATTGACAGTGCAAATTTCGATTCCCACATTAAACTAATCTATTTGCTTTTGTGTTTGTTATTTTTCTTTGTGAGGTAATGAATCAAAGGAATCAAAGAGGTTTTAATGAGCAAAGACTGAACTTGGGCATGGAAAAACCAATACTGGGTATGAGGACTGGGAATGATGATGAATGTGTGATTGACAGGTTTATTTTTGAAGAGAACTGTTTGCTTCAAGAGGTAATTGGAGATTTTAATAAGCCATTCACCAATCCCACAAGGATGGGAATAAGATGTCCTCAACACAACCTTCCTCACTTTGAAATCAAGCCAAGTTTGATTGAATTGGTACAAAGCTTTCTATATTTTGGCTTACATGAAGAAGATCCCAACGAACACCTCTATAACTTTAAGAGATTTTGTGAGACGGTTAGGATGCAAGGAGTTCCCGAGGATTTAGTAAAGCTCGTTCTTTTCTCATTCTCATTGGAAGATAAAGCTTCTCAATGGGAGAGAAGTGTTAAAAGTTCAACAATAACCAAATGGGAAGAATGTAAGAAGCGATTTCTTGAAAGATTGTACTCTCACAAGTAGACTACCAAGTTTAGAACCGACATTGCCTCTTTAAAGCAAGGATTAGAGGAAACCTTTGGAGAAGCATGGGAGAGATTTAGTGGCTATGGGAGAAGTTTCCCACATCATGGCTTCATAAAAGGTAGTCTTCTAAAAAATTTTCACCGAGGAGGCCATGGTCAATTTAGACTTACTATGAACACGACAAGTAATGAGAATTTCGCTAGCCTAACAACCGAGCAAGGTGAGAAGCCTGTTGAAAATTTGGCAAGAAGTTATCATGATGATAATGGCTTTGAGAAACACTCAAGAAGGGATGACAAATGCTATGAGGAAATGAATGCTAAGATTGAGAAACTTGCAAAAGTTTGTGAAGAAGCGATGATGCATCTAAAAGAGAAAGATTCAACTAGAGAAGCTCCTAGGGACAAACAAGAGGAAGTTAGTTTTATTCATGAATGGTACCAAGGTAATTATTCAAAAGAATCCTCACCAAGAAGATCACATGAAGAGAAACCTTATATCGAACATAATTAACCCAAGGAAGATGAGATTCTTACCATGTTAAAGAAGCTTTTGGTTGGGGAAGAAGATTTCAAAAAGGAAATGTTTGAGAAAATTGAGATGGTCAACCATAAGTTTTACAAAAAATTCATTAAGTTGAAAGAAAGGTATGAATCTCTCACCTCTCATGCGAATGATATGGAATACAAGCTAGCGGAGCAAGCTTCTAAGTTGGAATCTCAAGGAGGAAAACTTCCCGGAAAGTGTGAAGTAAACCCTAAGGAGTTGTGCCAAGCCATCACTTTAAGAAGTGGAAAGCAATTGCCACCAAGGACTCAGAAGAAAGAGCCTAAAGAGGATTAGGAGCAAGTTGACAATGTTCCTAAGGAGAATGTGGTTTCATGTGAGAAGACCAAGAATGAGAAGCCTAAGGATGTGAAGCAAAGTGAAACTCCCATCATTCTTGTTAATTCTTCATCAAAGACAACACTTCTTTATGCAATCCTAAGTGTGGTAAAGGACCTTGATGAAAAGAAAGTGCTTCTCAACCCCACTCATTTTCCTATTATGACTTTAACTCCAACAAAATGTATGAAGTAATTGATTATCATGTGAAGTGAAATGGTTTCCCAAAACCTTTTGCAAAAGGCAAAGAAGGGATTGATGCATTGATGAAGAAGATTCTTGTCATTGAGTTACATGATCCGCCATGGAAATCAGAAGCACCTCCTTGGCCAACCCTACAAAAATTCTAGTCCCATACACAAAGTCTAGCTAATGACTCTAAACAAGCGCCCTTTAGAGGCAATCTCATGAATATCCTTTTGTACATATTCTCTTTTAAGTTTTAATGATATAAGTCTTAAGTCTTTAAGTTTCAATAATTGATGGTTATATATTGAAAAGATCTTGTTTCAAAGTCATCATTTTTTCTCAAGCTTAGGTACCAAAGGAGAACCATTCGAATCAAGAATCAAGGCTAAGGAAACTTTATGCCTTTGATGTAATTACAAACCTTTGGTCCTAAACGTCTCATCCACTCAACACTTATTCATATGAGTGTACAAAGGTACTTCTACATTCCATTATTTATACCATTGCATATTTTTGGTTTTTGTTCGTTTGTTTTTAAATTCACTCTCACATTTTAGAATTCACCGGGTCGATGAAGTTTAAGTCTGGGGAAGGGGCTTAATACTAATGATTATTTTTATTTGTTTTTTTTCATTTGATCATGCTTAATGTTTCGGGATTTTTTGGACGTTCTTCGATGGAGAAGAACAAGAACAAATTATAGATGGTTTTAAGGTTTTGAAGGAGAGATCAAAGATGAAGAAGATGAGCCAAAGGGATAGAAAAATAATGCAAAAGACTCTTTTTATTGATTGAATAAGAGGTCGATTACAATGTGTGTGTATTTCAAGGTCTTAGGTCGAATAAGATCAGGGGTCCCTTAAACTAGGGTTCTTCCCTTTGTATTTATATCTTTTCAAGTTAGGCTTTCCATTTATCTTATGGATAACTCCTATATTCGAGCTTAACATACAAAAGGAATATTTCCCTAGATTCAGTTAAGGCATTTGTCCTTATATCTTAAGATCTTAGACCGACTTAGGGGATATCCGCCCTACCTCGACTATGGCCTCGGCTTGGCGATGGTGTCCTTGGTTGTGTCCTGGGTTATCACCTACAATCAGGGGGGTTATCTAGGTCTCCTTGGTCTAGGCTATGGCCAGACTCTATGGGAATAAATTTACCTCTAATTGTTGCCCCCACTCTTCATTTTCCATGTGTTGAATTTGAAGAGTAGATCTTGTCTTAAGAGATTTAAGTTCATACCTTAATACTGGGATCGACCTTTTGTATGTAACAATAAGAAAAATCTCCCGCCATGGTTCTCGGTGCTATGGCTTAATCCTTGGTGAGTCTCATTAGCACTTTGTGGGCCGCTTATTTTTTGATGAACTCTAGGGCTTGAACTCCATGGCGTAATTTGGGCTTCTCTTTTTGTCTTTCGCCCATAACCTCTGGGGCTATATATAGGCGAGAAAGTGATGAGTCTTGGTCACTTCACTTTTTTGCTTTCCTCTTCAAAGTCAGATTAGGGTTTTCTCACGAAAGATCACCACTTCCTCTGCTTTTTCCGGTAAGTCTTTAACGCATTTCCAGTAGATCTGGCTTTCTTTTACCCTTAGTAGCGATTGTGCTGAGTCGATGGTAGTAGATCTTCGAATTTGACTTGGGGATTCCACCATTGATGATCTTTTCCATAGATCTTTGAGCGGTTTTCTGACCATTTCTCTTTCGATTCTACAAATCTCTAACGGTTTCCATTATAGACATGAAACCTGATTGTTTTCCCTTCTAGCTTGCAGGTCCGAGATGGAATCATCGACAGATCGGTTTCAGACTCACTTAGGAGACTCTTGGGCTTCCCTAGTTTCGAGGATCGCCTTTGGGTTTCCTTCGTGGTCCAAGGGTGGAGATCACGCCAGGATAAGGAATCAGAGTCAATGCTTCACGTCGATCTCTCCATGGTAATTCAGATCTGGTCTGAAGGTGTACCTCGCCTTTGGTGACGGAATGAAAACCTTCAGGATCTTCTATCGAGCTAGGCAACGATGGCGGACCATTGTCTTGGCTGCTGTCATGGCCATCCAAATGGAACTCCACCTTGGTGATCTCCTCCTCCCGTGTTGGACATCCTTGGTGCTTCCCTTGGATTTGACATTGCCAAGGCTGCTCATGACGAGGACTAATCGAGTGAAGATGGTTCTCTGGGTCAAAGGTGAGCCACGTCAGCATTAGAAACAATAGTCGGAAGACGATGGAACCCTTAGTATGGTCGCCTGGCCATCCCGGGTCGTCGTGGCCACAAAGGATGTGCTTGGGTCTCCTTCTGGGTCTATTATCGCCATGGAAATAGAAGGAATCGAGGCTTCTCCAGGCTGCGGGTGAGCTTCCCCCTTAGGCGCCTTTTCTCTGATCCTTACCCTAGGTGTTTATAATGTCGTCTGGTCTTATCCAACAGGGGATGCTTGATGTGACCCCTTGGTGTAAATCCATCCTTTATGGATAGGCACTCTGGGTCCAAGGAAGGGAGGCATCCTTAGCCTTAGAAGAAGTCAGGTCACGTCGCTAGTTTCTGGTCATGCGAGTTCTAGGATATTACATGGCTTCTCACCATAGCTTAATCATTAGAGACGTACTGATGAGACCCAATGTAATAGCTTCCATTGTTATAGTAAGACGCTTTTAGTTTTTGGCTTATCATCATTCCTTTGTAAAGAGTCTTCTGATGATGTAATAAAATCCACGGGCTTCTTCTCCTTTTTTTTTTATCTCAAATCAAAACTTGTCACCATGGCCTTTTATCACATCGGACTCTGCTTCTACTCCTCTGAACCATTCCTTGCCTTAGCCTTGACATAAGGCTATGGGAGTCTGAACTTGCTTTCGAGGTAGTCGTCGTCTTTGAACATGAGATATGGATACCTTTTTTTTTTTACTTTCCTTCGTCATCTTAAGGGTCCATAGTAATCGTCTTCTTGCAAGAATGTCATTCGTGCTAGTGGAGGCCATGACCGATCTCACTATTTTTTCAAATGGAAAAAGTCTTGATACCCTCGATGGCTTTTTATTGAAGGCCATAAGAATCAGCAACACCATCTTGACTTGTACGCGTTGGTTTTATCTAGCACCGTATTTTACCTTGTGTGTGTTTCTTTACGGGTGTTGAACTTCTTTTGGATTTTCGAGCCTTGGAGCTTGTCTTTAGATTGTTTGGCCTCGAAGCTCTTGTGGGTTTCAGCTTTGAAACCTTCAACCTTGAAAAACCGCTAGGGCTTTCATACCACCTCCTGCTTTTTTCTTTCTTGTTGCTTTTCACTCCTTCGACCTCTTTATTGTTCGGTCATCTTCTTAGTCTTATCACCTTGGTAGACATGCTCTATCGAGGAGACGCCGAATATATATTACAGCCTTGGTGAATCGCAACAGAGGCCTTTGCAATGAATGGGTTTGTGATGGTTGGGCTAGATTATCTCTATACTCCTTTCTGTGGGTATAGACTGTGGATTCTAGATCCGTCTTGTTTGATAACGTCAGGTCCATGACAGAGATTAGCTCCTCGTGTTCTCTTTAGAATTCTAGGGCTCTCTTGATCTCTAGGCATGACATTCGGATTTGCAAGGCTCTCAACCTTGGGTGGCTGAAGCGCTCTGATTCCTTGGTTCTGGCCGCTCTACTGGGGCCTAGACATCCATAGCTTTGGTAGGTCCACGATATTTCGTCGTTGAACCTACATTCAAATAAAAAGGTGGGGCACATGGCCCTTGGTGGACCATGGTCTCTTGGGCATTAGATTTATAAATTTTCATATTTGATATCTAAGCCCAGGGGCACATCGCCTGGAGAACCATGGATCCGTAGTTGTGGTCTTAACCATGAGTTGGGGCCTCAAGCCCTTGGTGAGCTAAGGTCCCCTGCTAACTCTATGTCGTATGAGTTGTGACCTCATAAACGTTTAGTTAACAGGCCTTAATCTCGATTGGGATCTATGTTTTAATACATGAGATCGGTGGGCACACCTGCCTCTGGACACAAGGCCTCTTTGGTCATTTAATCCCTGGGCTGAAGCCTTATTGACACCGTGTGTCATAGTTTTTGCTAGCTTTATTGTGATCGACCAGTTTTAAGTTTTTCTATGAGCCGCGTACTAGGATGGACAGGGGTGCACATATCCATTAGTTTTGCTAACTCAAAGTTTTGATGCATTGCATCTACCATCATTAGGATCTGGTCCACATTTCGCCACAACCTTTCAACCATGGGTTTTGGGAACTCGTCCACATTCCGCCATGACCTTTCGACCATGATTTTTAGGATCTGGTCCGCATTCGATGGACCATAGTAAGGAGCCCGTTCGCATTCCGCCATGACCTTTCGTCCATGGTTTCTAGGATCTCGTCCGCATTATATGGATTTTTTTTGGCACAAGGCCTTGGTAGATTCCTAAGGAGATTTTTAAAGATGTTATATAGTTTTTCTCCAAAGAAAATCAATTTTCTTTTCTTTCAAGAATGTATTTCAAGACCCGCAATTTCTTTCGTCAAAGAATAGTGGAGCTTTTATTACATAAGCGAATTCTAAGAAAAATGATGGCCATCACATGGCTAAGACGGGATTCTGAGGCTTACGCCAAGGCCTTCCTACCTCAAATAAATATTCCAGCAGAGGATGGCATTCCAACTGTTCTGTTATTCCGTACCCCCGTGCTCTCGTCATGCTCATCACTTGCCTGTGGCCTTGCCCCCTGACCGATTGGCTTTGAGGGTTGTTTGGTAGCATGAGCGAGCCTGTTCCTGATCTCCTCTGATTTCCCTTATTCCCCAGGTTGTGGGGAACTTCAAGGATGGATGTAGAGTTGATGGAACAACCTTCATATCATGTATCAAGGGCCTCCTCATTATTGCATTGTACGCCGAGGAGCAATCTATGATAAGGAACTTGGTCCTTTGGTTGATACCTCCACCGTATACCAGTAGGATTACTTCTCCCAGGGTTTGCTTTACTTCGACACTGAATCCGACTAGAGAAGTGGACTTTCTGGTGATTTCTTCTTCGTTTAGTCCCAAGACTTCAAAGGCATTGGTGAAGATGATGTTAGTTGAGCTGCCATTGTCGACGAGGATTCGCTTCATGAGGCAGTATGTAACTTTCAGTGATATCACCAGGGAATCGTGGTGCGGTGTCATCACCTCTCCGCCGATATTAGTGGTGAAGCTTATTAAGCTAGGGCCATCTTCCCGCTATCTACTAACCACCATGACATCTTCTCCATGGTTGATCTTGGCAGTGCAAGTGCTTCTCTTGGTAGCAGAGATTGTCACCCCGCTTACTTCTGATCCTCCAGTAATGAAGTTGACATCATAACCGTGCCTCGGCCAATCAGGGCTCGTACCCGTGGGAACATCATTCTTGGTCTGTTCATGAAAGAGCACCCTTCCTCTTTATGAGAGGAACTCCCGTAGGTATCCCTTTCTGAGCAACTCATTATCTTCGAGCCTTGCTAGAAGCAATCCTCCGTTAGGTGACCGTGGTCGTGGTGAAAATCACCCCACTTAGATGTGTCTCTCTTGTGCTGAGGAGCGCGCATCTTTACAAGCCATTTGATCTTTCCAGACATACATCCCAGCTCAGTCACTATCTCAGTCGAGGATATCACCATGCTAGACATGTCGGGCCAAGTCATGGGCACATACTTTTCGTGCTCCTCTTTGGCCAAGGGGCCGCCCTTGGTGGAGTTTTCAGGTCCAGACCTAGCGTTAGGCTTATCATCCCTGGCGGCCTTGGAGTGACCATGACTTTTGGGTTGATTCCTCTACGCCGGTTGGGCCTGATAAGTTGGGTCTTCTTCCCATTTAATTTGGGCCCAGGTCTTGGAGAGTGCCTCCTCCATGGTATGGGAGGGGTACTTAGTGAGGTCCTTGTATAGGTCGCCGTCGTGCAGCAGCCCTAGCCTAAAGGCTGAGATGGCCGTGGAGGCGATGCAGTTGGGGAGCGTCACCTTCACTCTATTGAATCGATGGAGGTACTATCTCAAGCACTCGTTAGGGTGTTGCTAGATCTGATAGAGATCATCAGAATCACGTCTCAAGACTCGGCTGCTAGCGAACTGCTCAACGAAGTGGTCCGTTAGCATGGGGAAAGAGTCGATATAGCCGTTGGCAAGGTTTCAGTACCACAACAATGTTTGGCCTTTGAGGGATGCTCCAAATCCTTTGCACAAACAGACCTCCACGTGCTCATAGCCGATGGGGGCAGTGAGCATACATTGGTGATACTGCCGATGTGCGTGTCTGGATTAGTGGTCCCGTGGTATAGAGTCATGGTTAGCCAGGAAAACCTCTTGGGTACTTTGCCATAGGCAATAGCGTTAACGAATGGTGTATCCGCATAGGAGTTGGGAGCGCTCCTGATAATCGATGAAGCTACTCTTGGCAGACGCTTTATTATGTTCTCCATAGCTTCTAACCTACCCGTTAGCATGGCTTCCACACCAAGGGCCTCGTTATCGTTTCCCTCATAGAGTTTTCTAGGGCCGTTCTTGTGGTAGGAGCCGGTGGTCTGGGTAAGACCTGAGCTTGGAGTCTGATTCGTACAAGCCTCCTTAACGACCTTCGGTGGTGTCTCGCCTAGGGTCTGCATCGACGGGACATTTCTCTTGAATCTGGCACACCTCTCGTCGTATTCCCCATCGTCTTCGAGCTTGTCAGTGTCTGTCTCTGCCGTTAAGGCTTTGAAAAATGTATTCTCATTTTCTAACTCCTTTAGACGTGCTTTGTTTTCTTTTAGTTTTTTAGTTTTAGCGCGATCAGCTTGTACTCCTGGAGCTTTGTCACGATCTGCTTGTGCTCTTGGAGCTCCGCCATGATCGCTGCGTTGTCGGCTGTCTTGGGTACTTTTTCTTCAGTTGGATTCGCAACGGCTTTGTTCTTGTTGAAATCTCTCCCTCCTTCTAGCGCCAAATTGTTTGGAGGTTTTTTGGATGTTCTTCGATGGACAAGAACAAGAACAGGTTATCGATGGTTTTAGGGTTTTTGAGAAGAAAGATGAGCGAAAAGAGACTAAGTATGTAAAAGACTCTTTTTTATTGATGAATAAGAGGTCAATTACAATAGTATGTGTTTTTCAAAGTATCGGGGTCGGATCCATTAAATTAGAGTTCTTCCCTTTGTATTTATAGCTTTCGAGTTAGGGTTTTTCCATTTATCTTATGGATAACTCCTATATTCGAGCTTATCATACAAAAGGAATATTTCCCAAGATTCAATAAGGCATTTATCATTATCTCTTAAGATCTTAAACCGACTTAGGGAATATTCGCTCTACCTCGGCTATGGCCTCGGCTTGGCGATGCTGTCCTTGGCTGTGGCCTTGGTTAGCACATACAACTAGGGGGTTTATCTATATCTCCTTGGTCTAGACTATGGTCAGACTCTAACGGAATAAAATTACCCCCAACAAGGATAGTTAGGCTTTCTAGTTAATGTATTTAGGTGGTTTAGATAGGTTTTTGATTGGTTTGCCACCTAAAAAATTGTAAACACAACATTGGTAGTCATAGTTTTTTAATACAAAATTCATATGAATATTTTTTATATTGAATAATGTTTATTATTTTATATTGTAGCTCGCTCCCCGGTCGAAAGGTCGAGTTTTTGGCATTGGTTCACTGCAGTCAGAGGCGTCCTCAGTAGCTTCCGCTGTTCAGCGTCATCCCCGCATCAACCCGAGTGATCTTGAGGCGAAGCTGCAGAGGGCTAAGAAGGCGCTAGTGGAGACTCAAACAGAGTTAACTCTCATACCGTATTGTTCGATTTTATGGCGGAATCGAACCCCGCGTTCGTAGACTTCTATGTGCGGTAGCCGCAATAGCAGCGGAACGAAGAGTGCCTATGGCAGCAGCAGCAGCCAAACCAAAATTAAATATTAGGTTTTCATTTATTTTATTTTATATTTGTAAAATATTAAAAAATAATATAAATTTTCTTTTTATATTCAATTTTTGTTGCAATATTATTTTATTTTTAACAATTTTAATTTATTTTTATTTTTAATCTTTAGTTAAATAAAATTTTTAAAAAAACATTCAAAATAATTTGCTTGAAAATTAACTAAATTTTATTTTTATTTTCAATTTTTATTTCAAATATTATTTTACTTTATTTTAAATTTTTAAATTCATTTTTTCATATTAATATTTAATTATTTATAAATTTAAAAAATACA
This sequence comes from Anastatica hierochuntica, assembly GCA_900406275.1. Taxonomy (NCBI): domain Eukaryota; kingdom Viridiplantae; phylum Streptophyta; class Magnoliopsida; order Brassicales; family Brassicaceae; genus Anastatica; species Anastatica hierochuntica. The sequence goes on along the minus strand of OVAN01014451.1, from coordinate 1,144 downwards.
TTCAAAATAATTTGCTAGAAAATTGCGTGGATCCCTCGCAATTTTCTCGCAAATATTTTGCTAGGAAATTGCGAGGAATCCTCGCAAATTCCCTCCAAAATTTTGTGTATGTTCTTTGAGTTACAAGTCCCTCGAAAAAAATTACTCGCTGTTTCCTCGCAAATTTGCGAGGAAAGTGCGACAAAAAATTTTCCTCGCAATTTTATGAGGAACACACTCTTTGTGACTAACGAATAACGACGGAAAAGTTTTTCTCGCAAATTCCTCGCAAAACATGACTTGCGAGGAAACTTCGAGGAAACCCTTCATCGAAAATCGTTTTTTTTTCTTGTAGTGAGAAATCAAATCTTGTGAGAAGAAATATGCAAACGAAGGCTTCTCAAATCTTTTGATCAGAAATATGAATCGGTCGTGGCGCGTCCGCCAGCTGGTGGGACGAATCAATATCAGCTTCTGGTCAAGGCCAGAGGACTCCAGCACTGGTCGCGATGCACGTGGTGGTAGGAGCTGGTCCTGGCACGTCCGCCACCTGGTGGGATGCTCCTCTCGTCCGTTTTTTGCTTTTCTCTACCGTTTTTGAATCCTTAGCGGTCCTTTTTATTTCCAATTGGCATGGGAGTGTTCTGGGTAGTTTTTTAGGATACCAAAATGTTTTAAACATTTTTTACGGTGGAATTTGCCGAGAGAATTGAAAGATACGAACACTTAGAAGTTTTTGACTTCTTGAAACTTCTTTTTATCGGGTCAAGAACTTGTTTGGAATGCTGGCCGTTGTTTCTCGGATCGTTAAATTGTTATGGTGAATTTTAATCTGCCAACTTGATTCTCATCTAGAAGTGACACTCTTGGCTTAACCAAGTTCATTCGCTAGCTGACAAAGACTCAATCTTAGCTAAAAATTAAAATTTAAAATATCAAAATTATAACTGCGCTATTTGGTTCGTAATAGGCACTTTTCTCGGACGTCTTCGATGGTTTTAGTTGATTAGCTTGACAGCTACATGAAATCTTCATGTCTCCATTTGTTATGGAACTTGATTCTCTGGGAAACTTTTGATTTTGACTGTTCTAAATTTGTTTTCTTTTGGGCATATTACCTATCACATAGTGTTAGCTTATTAAAAGTGAAGTATTGGGGGGGGGG
>OVAN01014450.1:0-12033 GCA_900406275.1 Anastatica hierochuntica | reverse complement strand
CCAAGTCGCTCACTCGGCTTTCCGCTTCTTACTAACCGGCCACTTGGCCAAGATTCTATCTAATCGCGAGGGTTATTACATCGGCGATCCCTGCTTCAACCCATCAGCAACCATCGCCACCATCAGACACATATCTGGCTATGTCGACTCGACGGCCCTTGCCAGCAAGACCAAAGATGAGCCCAATTTTTATATTATGAAGGTCATTATGTATATTGGCCTCATTGTTGTGTTTTGTGGCATTAACCCACTGGAAAAAGCCGCAGATGCTTTGAGAATGCATTTATTTGGACTTGATGTTGTGTATCACATTTTCTCCACCATGGAGATGGCAAATCTAATAGGATTGTGGAACTTTTATCTTCTTTCCTCCATAATGGAGAAGTCTAGCCTAATAGTGAAGATCACATCTTTTAGATTTCATGATTGGAATTGTAATCAGACGAACGATGATATGGTGAAGAGATCAAAGATGCGAATATTTATCTCTGGTGTATTTGTATATATTTCCTCCCTAATGGAGTGTATGTTTTTTAAGACAAGATATCCAAATCTCTTATTATCTAATATTACGGCCCACTCTATCGAGAGCATAAATGCCAAGAATGTTAGATGTCATTTCCTCATCGGGAACCGTTACGGGGTATTTAGCTACCGAGTTGACAATAGCTTGCCCTTAGACCATAGATGTCATTCTCCCGTCGGCTATAAATGTCATTCTCTCTTAGGTACACTTCTCGGGGAGTCTATTTGTCGAGCGGACAAGTGTTACCCCAAAGGTCATAGATGTCATCCTCTAGTCGTGAATGCTAATTGGAAATTAACCTCCAATTTGGAGAGTATTTCAAATGATTATGCAGAGTCCTTTATCTTCAATTTTGGGGCATATTCTAGTTCCTCCATATTGAAATGTATTTCCACGACAAGATTTTCAAAATTATCAACTTCGGTCAGCTTTTTTGCGAGTAGTAGCGTCAAGAAACTCTCCCGGCTAAATGTTTAAATCTCTGAAGTTGTTAAGTTAATAAATAGAAGAATGTTCTCTTTCCAATCCTCTCGTCTTTTGGATACTTTTTCCCTCATCCTTGATTTCGGTTTGCGCTGGACTTTGCCTCGCAAAGAATTGTATATTCAAGAATGTTGAGCCGCGAGAGTCCTTTTTCAACCTATTCATGACCACCCTTTTCAGGAAATAGTGTTTCAGCACTTTCGGCGCGAGCAGGGAATTTCAAAACCAAATAGACCTTCGTGTCTCAACCGTGATATTGGTGTGCTTATTGGATGGCGAGGAGCATTCAACTATTGTACTGCAATTATGTTGGAATTTTTTATTTACCCTAATTTTTCTTGATGGTTGTATTTGTTAGTTTCTATATTTATCGTTTACGCGTATTTCGATAGCACGTTTTGTAACTATTACCCTTGTAAGACAGGTGGATCATTTTGGCTTCTCCCTAGCGAAGATTCTTGTATCGTTTGCTTAATAAAATAGGCTTTCAGTGAAAAAAAGATAACGAAAATGCTTTTATTTCCATAGGCAATATGTTGCCTCGATCAACCTTCATCGTCTAAAGATTAACCAATTTCGAATCGTGGTTGAGATTGATGAACGTATTGGTTTTGCAATACTTCTTAGGTCCATAATTTCTTGTAAGTAAAATTCTTCCACTTTAAGATTGAAAGCTCGGTAAGTTTAATGATGTTGAAACACATCATGGATATAGTGAAGCTTTTCTTGTGACTAACCTTGCGATCATGTAGGAGACAGTGAAAGCGATGGGCTCACCTTGTGTTGTGAACAGATCCCATTGGGAGATATATCCATTTGAATATGTGACATCTTTGATGTGGAAAACAGTGTGCTCATTAGAGCCATCTGAGAATGGAAAAAGAATAAGTTACTTTCAACCCAGGGACTCACCGTGAATCCTAAAGTTGAAATGGAAATCAAGCTCAAAAGATGACTATTAGGGAAAGAAAGTCACCTTGAAAGTAAGATTCCGATGATGTATTTGAAGGGACGATTCAGAGAGTAAAGGTAGAGAGAGAGAGAGAGAGAGAGAGAGAGGGATAGATAAGAATTGTAATATGAAAATGATTCTGATTGATTGTCTCACACAGCCAGGTGCTTTATATAAGAAAAGTGTGTTGGTACTGACGGCTGGTTCACAGTACAAACCAACTTACAAACCATATTATTGAATTGAAATTGAACTTAGATAAGTAACCAGGAGTGAGCGGACTAAACCGAGTGTATCTCAAGGTTTCCTATAACAATACTTCCTCACTGAGATCATCCTTGTCCTCAAGGATGAAAAGATGGATACTTACCAATGAAATCTTGATAGAACTCCCATGTAGCTTTCTCAGTTAGCTCCCCCTTCCACTAGACCAGAAATTTTGTAACAACCTTATTATGACACTTAGTCATCTTCTTCTCAAGTATCATCCCGGGTTCTTTGTCCTTACCAACATCCAACAAATACTGAGGTAGAGATGTTGATATGGTAGCTGGATTCAGACAAAGCTTTAGTTGACTCACATGAAAAACATCATGAATAGCAGCGCCACAAGGTAGAGCAAGCCTATAAGCTGAGTTCCCAATACGATCTGTAACTTCAAAAGGCCATAAACCGTGGTGATAGCTTGTGTGGTACTTGGCGATTTTTCAGAGAATGTTGCCTGTAAGGTTGCAGTTTCAGTACACTTGATCACCGATTTTGAATTCCCTGTGAGATTGTTTCAAATCAGTACGTTGTTTCATACGGTATTTTGCTCTGAGAAAATGGAATTTCAACATATTGATAAGCTCCTCTCTCTTTTGCAAACTCCTGTCCACTGATGTAGATGAGCTCTCCCCTGGCAAGTATGGTAAGTGAGTAGGAGGGAACTGCCCATACACGATTTCAAAGGGGGTACACCTGACTAGTGGTATGTGGTATTGTACCACCAGTCAGCAAGAAAGAATCATTTTTCCCAAGTGTGAGGAGAATCAGAAGCCATGCACCTGAGATACATTTCCAGAGTTTTGTTTGTGGCTTCGGTTTGTCCGTCATTCTCGGGGTGATAGGATGTAGAAAATTTTGTTTCCACCCCATGGACACGAAAGAGTTCCTTACAATCGCTGAGAAATGTGGGATCCTTATCATTGATGATATCTTTGGGCTTCCCGTGGAGCCTAAACACATTATCCAAAAATAGCTGAGCCACTTGAAGAGTGGTATATAGATGAGACAAAGCAACAAAGTGTGCATTCTTAGTAAGCATGTTAATCACAACAAGAATGCAGTGCTTACCCGCAGAAGGAGGTAGCCCTTCTATAAAATTCATACTAATGGATTCCCAAACCCATGTTGGCACCGGAAGAGGTTGAAGTAGCCATGGTTTAGTAGTGAGATCATACTTGTTTCTTTGACACACATCACAGTTTCTAACATAATTTTGCACCTCCAAACTCATTTTAGGCCAATAGATAAGAGATTTTACCCTATGTAAAGTTCCATCTCGACCTGAGTGTCCCTTAATAGCAAAATCATGTAACCATTTAAAGATATGAAGCTTCACCTCATCATCATTACCAACCATCAATTTCTCTTTTCGACGCAGCTCTTTATTTACATAAGAATAAGACGGATGAGATCAAGGATCGTATTGTAGTTTAGATATTACCCTCTGAAGATGATCATCAGTCTGCCATAGAAACTTTAGTGAATCGTAAAATCCATGATGTGCTTGAGAGAGGGTAATATGTAGTAATTCAGAACCATAAACCCTTAAAAGAGCATCTGCAGCCAAATTTTCCTTTCCTTGTTTATATACGATCTCAAATATGTAACTCATGAGCTTGGATAACCACATATGTTGAAAAGGTGTAGTCACTTTCTGCCCAACAAGGAATTTCAAGCTCTTTTGATCGGTCTTGATGATAAAGGGCCTATGAACAAGATATGCATTCCAAGATTGTACTGCGTGAACCACGACCATAAACTTTTTTCATAAATAGAGAGAGCTTGATGTCGGGGTCCCAAAGCTCTGCTTATGTAGCAAATTGGATGGCCATCTTGCATTGAAATAACACCAATTCTCAAGTTTGATGCATCTGTCTCAACCATAAAAACCTTCTCAAAATTGGGTAAAGCTAATACAGGTGCAGAAGACAAAGCTGATTTCAGAGTCTCAAACGAATGAGTAGCTTCCTCAGACCAAGAAAACCCATCTTTCTTGAGTAAAAAATTGAGTGGCTTGGCAATGAGGCTGTAAGATCTGATGAGCTTGCGATAATAATTAGCCAACCCCAGAAAACTCTGAAGCTGCTTTTGTGTTGAAGGTGGAGGCCATTGTTGAGCAGCTTTAATATTTGCAATATCAGTGCTAACACCCTGTGCAGATATAAAATGCCCCAGATACTCAGTGACAGTGGCTCCGTAGGTGCACTTAGAGGGTTTTAGGAATAGGTTTTGCTCTCTTAGAATAGAGAAAATAATTTCCAGATGGCTCAAATATTCATCCCAACTTTTTCTGTAAACCAAAATATCGTCAAACAAGACTAAAAGAAACTTCCTTGCGATGTGTTTGGACACATGATTCATTAAACTCTGAAAGGTACAAGGAGCGTTGGTAAGCCCAAAGGGTATAACTAGATACTCATAATGCCAAAGTGTGTCTTGAAGGCTATCTTATACACATCATTAGGCGACATCCTGATTCGATGAAAACCAGCACTAAGATCCAAATTAGAGAAGTATCTTGAACCCCCAAGGTCATCAAGCAGGTCTTCTAACAGAGGGATATGGTACTTGTCTTTTATAGTCTGTTGGTTCAGTCCTCTAAAATCCACACATAACCTCCATGTGCCATCTTTCCTCTTGACCAACACTATAGGAGACGTGTAAGGGCTATTACTGTATTAGATTGTCCCTTGAGATATCGACTCATGTATCATTTTATCAACCACATCTTTCTGTGAAGATATCGATATGGTATTTGATTAACAGGGTTTGCTTCTGCTACTAACGGTACTCGGTGATCGAAGCCTTCCCTGAACGGTGGTAACTCTGTAGGCTCCTCAAACAGGTTTGCGTATGAATTAAGTAAGGGTTGTAGACGAGGATCATTCACAGATTCTGTACCATTAGTCGAGATATGTGAAAGAAAAAACTCAAGCTCAAGAGGCTGATTATGAAGTTCTCCATCATTAACTTATCTTATTTGAAGCATAGCAATCTAAGGACCCTGAAGAAGAAGCTTGTTGAGGCTACTTCCCTTAATCAACTTCCCATTAGCTTTAGTGACCCGTCTCAGAAGGTGTTTAATATCTTGAAAGGTGAACTCCATGGTGAGTTTGGAGAAATCCCACAGGATGGGTCCTAGTGTGACAAGCCATTGAATTCCCAAAACCAAGTCACAGCAGTCTAAAGGCAATGTCCTTATCTCCGCTATAAATGTATAACTCTGAACCCTCCATGTAAAGTCTAAACATTTGTAGCATGTTACCATCTTGCTACCATTAGCTGCTGCTACCATCATAGGCATGGTCTTTTCCAACAAGCAACCCAAATCTTTAGCAACTACCAAGTCCAAAAAATTGTGAGTGTTGTATCAATATATGCAGCTTTTTCTTACCACTATAACCCACAACTCTCATATAATTGAAAGCAATACACCCATTCAAAGCATTTACATATATTGTTGGGTGAACAACCTCAACATTGAAGATTCCTCCTCAACAAGTTCTGTAATTTCTTTAACTTCATTATGTTATTCATCTTCCTCTCCATCCATTGTGAAAACATGGGTCCTCTTATGTTTCAGATGATGGCCCGGAGTATAGGGTTCAACACAGAACATACAAAGGACTTCACTCCTTCTTTCTTGCATTTCATTGTAAGAAAACTTTCGGGTTGGGAATTAAGTATTGGTTTTTGGGTTAAAGGTTTGTTTGGAAGATTTAGATTTGGATATATTTGGTGAGGGTAAGAGAGGTTCGGTGTTTAGATTTTGGTGGTTGGGTAGGTTTAATTTCTGGTAAGGAGAAAATGAAGAAGAGTTTTGTATTTGGGTGTTTGGTTTATGGTGCAGAGGAGGACTGAAGGGAGCTCAGGTTGGTTTTGATGGGGAATGTAACAGATAAGATTCATGGAGCATAGCCAATCTTGCTGCCTCAACTATCGTTCTAACCGCAAACTACCTCAAGTTTGAGCCAAATGATGATTAAGGTTTGTCAAGAATATGCTGAGCGCTTGAGTTGGTACCAGAGACACTCTCATGAGGGCTTTTTCAAACTTCTCCAAGAACACTTCTACTGAATCATTTGCTTGCCTTAAGCTCACCAACTCCGAAAGAGGATCATCATACAATCCACTGAATCTAGTCGACAAAGAAACCATATACTCCGGTCACGATGGAAATCCTCCAAATCCGTTGTTAGCATAGTTGTAGTGCCATTCAAGAGCCGCTCCTTCAAAGTAAAGAGCAGCCATACGAACCTTGGACTCTGGAGGTGTGTTGTGTAACATAAAAAATTGATCACATTTAAATAACCATTCTCGCATCTTGGGTCCATCAAAAATAGGTAACCCAATCTTGGTTAAATGACCACTCAACCCATTATATGGATGAGATGAACGCTCTGGATCAGATCTACCTCGATCTAACGAGGTTTTCTCAGATCGGTTTGAGTTTGGAGGATCAGGAGGTCTCACCACTGAGTGAGGTGTCACTAGTGGGAGAGCCGAAGCTGTTGAAGCTCCTGAGTCCGCTAGTTGCTTTGTCGGATCCAATGACTGAGAAAAGTAACCAGCAAGAGCCACCGTAAATTTAAAAGAAATAGTTTCTTCAGAAGTTTCAAAATTTTAAGCTTCGTTCTGCTTTGAGAGAAGGTTATGCATCTCATCGAGCCTCTTGTTCAGCTCTTCTCTTATCATCGTTTGTTGTCAAGTCGCGTCCGCCATGAGAACCGATTATCAGCTCTAATACCAATGAGAACGAAAAAGAATAAGTTACTTTCAACTCAGGGACTCACAGTGAATCCTAAAGCTGAAATGAAAATCAAACTCAAAAGATGATTATTAAAGAAAGAAAGTCACCTCGAAAGTAAGATTTCGATGATGTATTTGAAGGGACTATTCAGAGAGTAAAGGTAGAGACAAAGAGAGATAGATAATAATTGTAATATGAAAATGATTATGATTGATTGTCTCACATTGGCAAGTGCCTTAAATAAGAAAAGGGTGTCGGTATTGACGGTTGTTCACAGTCCAAACCAACTTACAAACCATATTATTGAATTGAAATTTAGCTTAGATAGATTACCAGGAGTGAGAAGACTAAACCGAGTGTATATCAAAGTTTTCGATAACTCCATCACGCTCTCCTTAAAATATCTTATTGTTTATGAAAAAGATTTATTAATAATTAGATAATCAAAAAGATTGGGAGTTACACAAAAATATTAGAATTCTTAGTTTAGAGTAAAAAGAAGCAAAGTATAGATGACGCCATACTCCCAATTTTTCCAATGTTCTTTCAAGAATGCGGTATGGATGAAACCGAGATCACGACAACCAGCACTGCGGGCAGGATCACCTGTTTAAATTAAATAACACTTGCATTCACAACTCAAATCTCTAGAAAAATCTAGAAGAATTGCTCAAGAGATTCCAGGGTTGTTGCCTCATGTATTAAAGCGAAAGATACAAAGAAGAAACAAAACAGGAACATACTCCACATGTTGCTTTTGTTTAAGGTCAAGGTTTTAGCTGGTGTTCTTCTACTTGAAAGTCCCTTAGCACTCCATTCAATGAACGCAATAGCTACATTTATGTTGTACCCACTCGCCCATCTTATAGTCATCTATAAAAAGCTCAGAAACGCACCTTGTTTTAGTGAAAGATCTAGCATTTACATGAGGTAAATAGCTAATAGAGTGACTGCATATGGTTCTTGAATATCCTTTTCTAGGTTTTACGCTTTAAAAAACTTAAGTTTTAAAGAAAATATACGGTTAACGGTGGCCACAAATCAAATCCAACCTCGTGTTAGTCATCTGCAGAACAAAAATAAAAGAATGTTGAAGATCTTTTTTCAGAGTGGATACTTGATCATTCCAATGTTCAAGCTAATATTTCCTAGAAACTTAGTTAAGTTCAATGATGAGAGAGCGAGTGTACCTTCTAAAGTAGTCCCACGGTAGAAAAGATGCAAAGAATAACTAATATTCTAGGATGCCAAACCACATGAATAAAAAGTCGACTAAGAATGCCCGCACTAATATTTTTTTTAATTCTTTTATATGTTATCACCCAGGTTTTTTTTCTGATTTCAAACTTTGATGAGTTTGAGTTTTTAAAAAAAAATCTACAACCTATGTAGAAAAATTCCCAAAGAAGCATCGTCAAAGACCACAGGTAGGGAAGTGTTTTCATTTGTTTGTCTTTAGTTCTAGAATTTGGACATGATGTATTATAACAATTTGTGAAGTATTGTTGTTCATGATCTCTCAGACGTTTCCAATAGCTTTTTTTTTATATACTGGCGTTTGATCCAAGAGCTAGATAGAAAATTAAGTAGTTCATTTTATTACAATAGAGTAAAAAGAGAGAAGAGAGTTGATTGAAGCGAAAACTCTCTGTGACAAATTAGATAAGCTAATAACATTAACTGTTATACTAAACTACACTTGGCTTTTGACACTTTTAATGGTTTTTTTAACTTTGACGAATACAACTAACTTGCAAGAGAAAGTATTCAAGAATAAAATCTTTGAGAGAAAGAGAGGCTAGCTTCGCTAACCAAAATTTGAACATAAGCTTATGAATACCTGAGATGGTCAGTGCAGAATGCGGAGGAGACCGATCGAAATTGCAGTAATTTGGATTTCATGCCGATGAGGTTCTATAATGAGCTCGGGGTAGCCATTTAGAACGCATGGGACGATATCAACATAATCACCTAAGGAAGATGTAGAAACACATCAGGTAATGGTCACTAAAGAATACACCAAACAATGAAGAGACAATCTCACCGGGAATTGAAGGAGACTTATACCAGTGATGAAAAGAGTATGGCTAAAATTGCATCTGACCTTGACCATTGATATCAAAGTGGGAAAATTGAGTCATTTGTGATTATCGGAAAAGATGAAGGGTAAATGAACTTTTGTTTTGAAAGTAAAAAGCTTACACATATAAAATAGGAATGTCAGATAACTTTCATTTTGAAAGTAAAAGGCTTTCGTTAATGTTTAAGCTAATTTAACATAATATGTCGAAGGTCCTTATGAAAGAAAAAATGGCTCCCTTTCAGTAATTCTAGGCCTACTTCTATGTCGTCTTTCCCTCTAGACTTCTTGAACTTGTCTCTGGTCATGAAAAGTAGATATGTGAATTAGTTCAAGTAAACATTTCCCTCAAAATATCAACTGACTTAAGCCAAAGTAATGGTAGAAGAGTGCTCCTTGAGCAAGGACAACACCAAACCATCGTTTTAAGGTCGCTGAAGGCCGCATATGAAAACTTCAGTGATTGAGATTCGAACCCAGGTGACGGAACTCACAGCCGTGAGCCCTTTACCACCAGAACTAGAAGCTCCGGTTGAAACATAGAGTTTTCTAATCAGTAATCTACGCTTTGTGAGAAAGAGATTGAAGCGTAGAATATAAAGATGTAGAATCAACTCTTCCATGAATATGTAAAGTCATGAAACATGTTAATAATGGATTAGAAAGAATAGTTGATAATAAAGAACAACATATCCATTTGAGGTAATTACCTAATACATGAGATGTAGTTAAAGGAGTTGCGTTGCAATGTGATATTTCCCAAGTAGACCGGTTGTAAGGTAGCTCATCAAACTCTCACTCTGAAAACTTGGGAAATGAAGCTAAGGATCATAAGATTCAAGGAATGACAGAGATTACATGTAGTTCACCGTCGATGTAAAGTATGACACCATTCTTGTAAGGCAGCAAAGACCGGCCATTTGTAGGGTGAAATTGAATGGGAGCGGCTCGACCCTTCTCGACGTTGAAAGCGAATATTGATTTCATTCTGTATTTCTCAAGGATAAATCAAACCAACAATTCATTATGAGGAATAAATGGTGGGATTTCTCTGGAGGAGAAGTATGGTTTATATGGGCTCACAAACCCTTTCTCTTCATCTCCCCTTTCGAATTCTTCAATCTCAAGCTGACCCATCTCTCTCTTCAGCCGCATTGGTCTCCTCCTCCTCCTCGCTCTCCTGTATTCTTAATATAGGCTGGATCTCCTTTGTTCTCGCTCCCAAAAAGTGATTCCTCTTCTTCAGATTTTTCAAGATTTCCACGAGAAGCAAAAGAAGAATCGTGTATGGCTAAGAAGAGAAAAGAAAATGTATATGTCTGCTTTAGATTTTCTATGTTTAGATTTTTAAAAATACAAAGCGCTTTTCGAAGAAACCCAAAATTAGAAAAAGGAAATCAAAGCCAGAGGGAAGATGAATGATCACGGAGAAGAATTTTCGCTCGTGATATTGAAGCTTTGATTAGGTCAATATCACGCTTACGTAGCACTATTTTAGAGTATATTCTTTTGTTGATGTGTACACTCTACAATGCTAGGATTGGTTCCTTTTTATTAGTTAGATTGTTATACAAGATAATCCTTCAAATATTTCTAAACTCAATTCCAATATATTCTCTAAACTTAGCTATATGGAATATTTACATATATGAGTTATACATCAATGATTCAATAACTGTCTAGAACCTTCCTTAACAATCCCCCTTAAGTTGGAGTGTATAAATCACACACGTCCAACTTAGATAGTAACTAGTAAAATGGTGAACTCCATAATGCCATTATAAGAATGTCAGGGAGCTGTTCTGTAGTACGTGCATGTCGTAGAGTAATCAACTGCTCTTATACAGCATGTCGCACACTATGACAATCTAATTGAATATGCTTCATTCTTTTGTGAAACAGCAGGCACGTAGCAATGTAAGTAGTTGAATTACTATCACAAGAAGATTGTACTGGTACATCATGAGTAACACCAACATCCAAGACTATTTGTTTGAGCCATTTGAGCTCCTGTAGTATAGCTTCCATTGCTCGTTACTTGGCTTCTGTCGATGGATGTGATATTGTGTCTTGCTTCTTTGTCTTCCAACTGACTGGATAATTGCCCAACAATACTACGTACGCTGATAAAGATCATTGGGTATGAGGAAACGAGGCCTAATCAAGCAGCTAGTGCATCACCTGGGAGAGGACATGTACTACATAACAAAGTTCCGGATGCATAGTAATGAGCTGGATGAGATGCCCCACAACCCTATAAAACTAAACTGGATCATGACAGAGTGGTCTTTCATTCGATAACATCTTGTGATTGTCTTTTTGCAAGGTAGACACTGGTTTATAACCAAGCCAACCAACCTCATTTTTGATTTCAAGAGCATATTTCATTTGCGAAAGACAAACCCTTTGGTCTGCGTGCTATCTCAACCCCGAGAAATTACCTCGCCTTGCCTAAATCCTTCATACGAAAACAATCACTTAGATAGTTTTTGATGCAGCACAGCTGGTGCTAGAAGCTGGATTGGAGCTCAGCTCAAGTGACGATGAATTGGAAGATGAAGAGAAGTCAAGTTCAAGTCAGGAACCACTCGAGTTGCCCAAGGGTCCAATGACAAGATCACAAACCCGGAGACTTGAAGAGAGACTTCAGGCTTTGGTTATCACCAAACCAAATTCGATGGAGGCTGGTTTAGATCAGCAAATTTATCAGACATTTAATTACTCGGTTTTATCTGGTTTAAATCAAGTTAGGTTTGTAATTAGATTAGGATTTGGTNTAATTAGATTAGGATTTGGTTTTTAATTAATTTTGGGTTAGTTTGGTTAGGTTTATGAGAAAGTCATTAACCAATTTAGGTTAATATTTTCGACAAAGGGGTTTAGTAGTAGTAGGTTAAATACTTTCTTTCTGCAGACTTTGGAGGATAACGCTTCTTTTATCAAAAACTTTAGAAACCATTGTTTCTTCTTTCTCA
>OVAN01014449.1:0-12034 GCA_900406275.1 Anastatica hierochuntica | reverse complement strand
GGTCCGGTTCCCTTTCCGGTTTGAATTTCAGCTTCGGTTTTCTCCGAACCGATTCCCGGTTCAATTCCCACTCCGGTCCGATTTCACTCGCCGGTTTGGTTTTCGGTTCGGTTCACTGGGATTTCTTCTTCTCCAAGAAACCCAGAAACCCTAGGTTTCTCAACCCCCTCCGACTTGCGCCGCAAGTAACTCCCTCCCCCGAGGGTTTCCGCCACCACCGTAGCCTCACCACCGCCTACGGCGACGATCACGGCCCCACCACTGCCCGACGACACCTCCGGAGCCACCGCGACACCACCGAGGCCTCCGATCACCTTCACGTCGCCACCGAAGCCCGCGATCACGCCGTTTCCCGCACCAACTCCCACGGCTTCACGGTTCTCCACCACCAGCGTTGCCGTTTCCGCTTCTCCGACCACCACGGCGACTCCTCCGTCCACCACGAGCACTCCCCGAGCCTCCACGACCATCCCCGACGCCCCAAGCCCCATGATCCGCCGCCGAAACCCCTCGGTTCCATCGCCACGCTCCAACACCGTGGCTCTTGGGCTCCCCGGAGTCGTTTCCGGCGTCACTACCCCCTCCGACACCTCCTCCTCCCACTCTCCTCCTTCTCCGCCCTCCTCCACCACCGCGATCACTCCTCCGCGGCCTCCCGAGTCTCGGATCGCCTCCACCTCCCCGTGGCGTCGCTTCTCCTCCACGCCACCGCCTTCACCACCATCCCCGACACCGCCAGACTCCGTCGCCGTCACCTCCTGGCCTCCTCCGACGACGGTAAGGCCGCCGTCTCTCTTCTCTCTCTCGGTAATCATCTCTTCACCTCCCTCTCTCTTTTTTTTTCTTTTTGCGTCGAGTGGGAGAAAGAGAGAGACTTAGGATTTTTAGTTTTAGGTTTCGGGTGGGTTTTTTTCGGGTGGGTACGGGTCCGGGTCTAGGCTAAGTGGGTCGGGTTTGGATTTGGGCCCCCTTTGGGCCGGGTATCACAGCTATTCTCATAGTAATGCAGCACAAAGTTCTTCTCAGACTACTCTGGTATGATGCTCGACACGGGTCTCAAGTAGTAGTAGTGTAGCGCTGCGGTGCCACAAGTAATATTAGTGTATGACGTTTTAAATTTTAACTCCTACGAATGATTTTTTATAGAAATTTTATATGTACGGTTTGTTTTCGCATCATGTATGACTTTTACTGGATTTTTTTTGTAGTTGGTTTATGATTACATCATTTACCATATCTTTCTTTTTAAAATTCATGACATAGCATAAGTAACCATTTTTGTTACATCTTTGAATTTTTCAACATCAAACTAATTGAAGAAATTGCGGAAACTCCTTAAATTTCAACATTCGTGAATTTTATTTGATTAACATCTGTCAAATCTTTAATCACGAGCATTGATGACAGTGACATGTCACTTCTCTGATCGTTGTCATGAAACTCATTACTCCATTGTTCATATTCGACTAACTTCCAAAACTGTAAGTTACATTCATCTTCTATCAGTGTCTTCTCCCCTAATAGCTCGAATTGTCTTATCTATTTTTTTTGTTCGATTTGAAGAAAAAAAAATAAGGATTCGTAATTGGGAATTTAGAGAATTTGAGTTTTGAGCATGTTGCAATTATTTAACTCAAAATGAACGACTAAACATAAAAAGAAAAAAAAGCGGAGGCAAACCTCATCTAGTGTGCCGCCATTCATTAAGGTGATATCATTAGATGGGTCATGATCAAAATTTTATGGTTTAAAATGAGAAAAATAAATAATCCATGTCGGAAAAAAAAAAAATAATTCATGTATTAATCTGGGCATATGAACATTTCATGTATAAAATGGTAAATAAAAAATTTGTGTATTAATTTGAAATTTTTTCTTTTCTTTATTCTAAAAGGTTTCTAGTAATAACAAAAAAACTAAAGTCTTGATTGTTTCCGCGTTTTAAATCTAGGGATGATTGTTTAAAATCTTTAGAATGTCGCTGTTAAATTATATTTTATAATCTTGGTTGTCACTTTAAAAGCATTGACTTAAGAGAAAAATAAAAAAATTATGTATTGTGGACTTTGGAAAATTAAATCGTAGAGTAAGAAAGAGAGAATTATCACTCTGAGAAAATTTAGGAGTTGTGAGAGATTTTAAAATCTTTAAAACGTGATTGGCAAAATTTTAACTTTTAAAAATTTTATTTATTTACAACAAAAGACATCCAAAATCAGAATTTAAAGTCCACCAAATAAAGAAGCGATTCAAATGTAGCCAATCTTGTGCTGGTGGCGGCGTCGGCAGATGCTCTCGCCGAAGCAATGGTATTTAAGTGTGGGGGTTGATTAGGAGAATCGGATATGCATGATCAACAAGGGTCAACGAGGATCAAGGGATTGGGGATGATCTCGTCTTCCAGGGTCAATTTTTTGCTCGTAGGTTTTGGAAAGGGATGATGGAATCGAATATAGAGATTGTAAGGGTTTCAAGGATCATGCAGAGGATTATAGACAGAGATCTTCCAGGTTTGTCGCAGGTATTACTAAGGGATCGTATCTCGAAGGGATCTCAAGGAGGAGGGATTTTTTGAAAGGAGATTTTGGTCGATATGTACTTATGATCTGATGAATCAACTATGCCAAGTAGAGATTATGGAGTTACTATAAGGATTAAGCAGGGTTTGTGTTTTGATTAGATCATATCAAATCACGAAATCTTTTCGATAAGTCTCCGATCTCAATGCATATCTTCCATGATATCGTTAGATCTTATTTACTACGAGGATTGTCAAGTTTATAAGGGAGCAAAAAAAGTATTAGTCTTCTACGATTTTTCTTTCTTCTCTCAGTTTCTAGTGAAAGGATTAGCTTCTATTTCTTTCAAATTTGAGCTAAGGCTACCAAGGCTCGTGTGTTCTGTTGGCAAAGGTTTCTTTGGGTTGCAAGAGGTTTTTTTAGAATGTCTCGGATGGTGGCTAACAAGGGAAAGGGTGTGGTTCGAACTGAGTTTGTGAGACTTTCGGCGGCAAGAATTGCTAAGAGGGTCCAATAGTTTTCTCTTACTTTGATCAGAAGGCTGATGAATCCAGATGTATAGAGAATGGATAGTCTTCTTTTCAACCTACCGAAGATATGGAAACTAGAAGGAAAGGTTGGAGGTGGATATCTCGGAAACGGCCAGTTTCAGTTTAATTTTCAATTGGAAAGGGATATCTTGGATGTCTTAAACTATGGACAATACCATTTTGATGAATGGATGGTCTCGTTAGTTCGATGGGAACTAGTGGTTAAACCATTGTGTCCTTCGGGGATCACTTTTTGGGTAAAGGTAGAAGATATTTCTTCTACATTGTGGGAAGAAGAAACGGTTCGAGTAGTGGATAAAGCCATTGGTGAGATTAAGGATTTAGATCCGAATTCGGCTAGTATTTTGGTCACTGTGGACGATTTTAAACCAATTTTTTCTCTACGGTGGTATCCTTTGACTATTGAGAGGAGATAAAGGTCAGCCTTAAGTACGAAAAGTTATTTGGTTATTGTCGACATTGTCATCTCCTTGCACATGATGTCTCTGTGTGCCCGCATCTGATGGTTACATCTCAGAGACAGCATGATCGGGATTCCCACGAGACTGAGGATAGTGGTCAGGTGCGGGATGTTATGGCCAGAGAAGGTTCTCGACGTTTACCGGTTAAGAGGGCTCTGGATATGGAGTTGATCGACAACTTGGAGAGTGATTCTCAAGGACATGAGGGAAGACATATGGATAAGATGGTTAACAAAGGTTTCGACAAAGAAACATATGCTGAGAAAGTGATGAGGCGTGATGCTAATGGTGGATCCCAGCGTGTCTATAGGCCTAAGAGCTACAAAGGAGGTTCTTCTCAGCAACATGCTAAAGCTACAAGAGCGAAGGCTAAAGATTCGACTACTAATTCCAATCGGTGTCAATCAAATTGGTCGAGACCTCTCTACTCTTTGGAAGCGGATCATAAAGGCAACAACATCGTAACAACGAAGTTTCAAAATCCGGTTCTAAGGAATTTGATAAAGGGAGAGTTATCATTATGGATGAGGGTAATGATGGAGACGATGAAGGCGTCATAATGAATGACAGTTTGGTTACACAGGATGATCTCTTGGTTGAGGATGGGGAGTTGGTGAACGAGGTATTAGTGGAGAATGATGGTTGTGGCACGGGTCTGACAGGTTTGAAAGATGAACCAATAAGTGAAGAACTAATGCAGGAGGAAGTGAAGAGACTTGACAATTTGGATTCCATTCCAACTGCACATGAGGTTGAGACCATAATGGAGAATGTGTCTACGGGATCTTCGAGCATACGTGCGGAAGGTACAACTCTTTTTGGTTCTAATTCTTTATTAAGTCGAGAAGAAATTGTTAAGGATATGAGGGACATTAATTTGGATCAAAGAAAGAATTCTTTGGCTAGATGCAACATGAGTTCGGGAAAAATAAAGAGAATAAATTTTAGGAAGATGAATATGATATTGATGATATCGCCTCAAAGGCGTAAGGAAAGTCATGGAAATAATACTAAAGAAATCACATATGTCTAACATGAAGGCATCTCGTATTGTAGGTATGAAGAATGTGGATACTAAGGCCAAAGGAGGCATGAGAGCTATAGTGTCATCCAAGAGTTCGAGAAAAGGAGTGGTTACTCCCCTGAAACCACCAACTCATCCGTGAAGATCAAGAGTTGGAGCTGTAAAGGCTTGGGAAGTGATTTGACAGCTGATACATTGAGAGATCTTTGAAATAAGTTTAGGCATGATATTGTGTTTTTATCAGAAATTAAATAATCTGCTATTTATTTAAAGAAGTTTCAATTAGAGTTTAATTTTAATAATTTGTATTCGATGGATCGTTTAGAAATAAATGGTGGTTGTGTTGCTTTTTACAATAATGAAATAAAACTAGATGTTCTTTATTCTAGTAATCGCATTATTAATGTTAATGGCTCGATTTATGGTTTCAAAGTCTCAATCTCTATTGTATCTGGCGAACTCGTCTCGACAAACTGTTATAAGTATTGGATAAATTAATAGAAATGGGTTCGCAAAGAAAAAACCTTGGTTGATTATAGGTGATTTGAATGAACTTACCGGAAACCATGAGAAGAATGTGAGAAAAATGAGGTTGGCGGCATCTTTTTCCCCCTTTCAATCAGATGCTAAGTCATTGTGGTATGAAGGAATTTCCCTGTGCTAAAGATCAGTTGTCTTGGAAAGGTAAGTGGGATAAACAGAATGTTCGATGTAAGTTGCGTAGAGCGGTAGGAAATGAGGATTGGCATAATGTCTTTGGATACTTAAAAGTGGAATACTTAGCGAGGATCGAGTCCGATCACCGTCCAATATTATGAAAATTTAACAGTAGGAAGAAAAAATATTACAAAAAAACATCATGTTTGATAAAAGATGGATTGGTAAAGAAGGTTTTATGGAGGTCATAGCGAGTGGTTGGCAGCGTACAAAAAATTTTCATGTACCAGCTTCTGTAGATAAAATACAAAACTATAGAAATTCAATTTCATGATGGAGGAAAAAAAATGACCATTCAGGAAAAGAAAATAGCGAAGCTCTGATTGTCAAACTGGAAGAAACTCAAAATGATTATTCAGTACCACAAGATACCATTGTAGAAATTAAAAAGAACCTTCAAGAGGATTATAAGGATGAGAACGTTTTATTGGAAACAGAAATGCACGAATTTATGGTTAAAAGAGGGTCACAGAAACACCAATTTTTTCATGCCTTGACAAAACAAAGGCGGACACGTAATCGGATCTCGGGATTATTTAATCCACAAGGATCCTAGGAAGAATCACCGGAAGGAATGGAAACTATAGTTGTTGAGTACTTTAGTGAGTTGTTTAAATCTTTTGCATCAAGAGATCTAACTCGGGCTCTGGAGAATGTTGAACTGATTATTACAGAAAGTATGAACCACTTCATGACTAGGGATATTACGGAGATGGAAATAAGGTCAGCATTGTTTGTTATGCATCCTGAAAAAGTTTCTAGGCTTGATGGGATGACGGCTCTCTTTTTTCAACGTTACTGGGGAATTTTGCAGGATGACCTGGTCAAGTTAGTTCGAGATTTTTTAAATCAAGTAGTTTTGATGCACGTTTAAACGAGACAAACCTTTGTCTAATTCCAAAAACGGATCAACAGCAAAGGATGACGGAACTCCGAGTAATCAGTTTATGTAATGTGGGCTATAAGATTATCTCGAAAGTATTGTGCCTTAGGTTGAAGAATTTTCTTCCATCTGTAATATCTGAGACTCAATCGGCCTTTTTGTCTGGAAGACTGATTATGGATAATATATTAATTGCTTGGGAAATGTTTCGCGGCTTGCGTACTAACCAAAAATGCATATATGAATTCATGACCATAAAAACGAATATGAGTAAAGCTTATGACCGCATCGAATGGTCTTTTCTGGAAGCATTAATGTAGAAATTGGGGTTTGGACGATTATGGGTTTCCTGGTTAATTTGGTGTGTTCGATCAGTGTCATATAAAGTCCTCTTTAATGGCAGACAAACGATGGAAATTATACCCCAGAGAGGTTTAAAACAAGTTGATCCTTTATCTCTGTACCTCTTTATCATATGTACGGAATTCCTTATCACAAACATAAAATGAAAGGAGATGGATGATGTCTTAATGGGGATCAAGATTACACAGCAAAGCCCAACGCTTTCTCACTTATTATTCGTTGATGATAGCTTTTTCTTCTGTAATGCAGAGGCATCACAATGTTAAGCAATCTTGGATGTTATAAAGGAATATGGGGATGCCTCTAGACAAGGGAGGTATGGGAAATTATCTGGGAATCTCGGAAATTTTGGGCGGACCCAAGTGCCAGATTTTTAATTATGTCAAAGAACGATTGGGAGACCGGATAAATGGTTGTTCATCCAAATTTATTTCAAAAGGGGGCAAGGAGATTTTTATTAAATTAGTTTCCTTGGCGTTATCCAATTATGTCATGTCATGTTTTAAGCCCCCCCAAGATTTAACTTTGATGTTAACTGGTGTGATTTCCAAATTCTGGTGGAGCTCCAATGGATGTAATTGCGGTCTCCATTGGGTTACATGAGATAAATTATACATTCCAAAAGAGGACATAGGTTTAGGTTTTAAATCTCTAGAAGATTTTAACACGACCTTACTGGCAAAATAGTTATGGAGACTAATTCAATTTTTGGGATTGTTGGTTGATAGAGTATTATGCGGTAGATATTTCAAAAATGTTCATCCATTGAACGCAAAAAACAAATTCACCATTGTTCAACTGGAAAAGTATTTTTCAACCCAATCGTTGCTTAAGAAAGGGGTTAGGATAAAGATAGGTTCCGGAATAAACACATCATTATGGAACGATCTGTGGATTCCGGATATAAACCCAAGACCTGCGAGAGGTTGAGGAAGTGTTTGGCATCCAAGGCTTCAATTTCAACATTTAATAAACCCTACGAGAAGGGAGTAACATATACCAATCTTACAGGAATTTATAGATTCAGTGATGAGGATAATATTCAGGGTATCCATCCAAGTAGAATTACTACCTATGAGGGCTTCCTATGACATTACATAAAATTCGGATAATATACAGTTAAATCAGGATATAAAATTCTTAATTCTTTGGAGATAAATTGGATTAAGAATAATGGTTGGGATCCAGGACTTGAAGCTTCAAAGGCTTTTCCATGGAAAATAAATTCTATTCTGAAAATACAAGATTTTATCTGGCAGCTCGCCACAGGGAGCTTAACAGTAGCATCGGAAATTACAAAGATAGACGTACAATGCGATATATTGTGTAAACAGAGTGGTAGCTCCCCAGAGACAATTAATCATGTTTTCTTTGAATGTGACTTAATTCTGCAAATTTGGAACTTCTATAGGAACCCGCCAAGGTGTTGGTGACTATTGTTCATGCAAACAAAATCACAACGAAGCTTTAAAATTTATAAGCCCGTTTCCTAACAATCACACAATCCGTAAATGCACGGATATGTCATTGTAGTACTTTGGGGTCGAACCACAAGGAGCAAACCTTAGCTAGATAGATCTAAGCATTGGGAATACACACTCAAGCCTAATCTAAGCAAATAAGAAATGTTTGGTTTGTTTTGGTTTTCTTAATAATCTAGAAATGAAAGCAAGGCAAGAAAGTAAACAACTTAAATAAAGACAATAATCTTAAATAAAGAAAGCAAATATAAACTGGAAAGATGCTAACTTGAAATAAACTATGAACTAAGATGATGGACCAAAGGATGTTATAATGGATCCACTTAGAAAGATGGTGATAGTTGTTTTAGATCAAGCTATTGAGCACAAATCCATGACCAAAGGCAATACTAGCCTAATCCACTCTCATGGCAAGAGGCAATTTCCTTATCAATCGCATTCGCTTAACTCTCGTTTGTTGCAAATGATAAATCGATTAGGAATTATTAAGAGCAAGCCCATAAAACCACTAATCGATCTAGCAAACAACTCTCATTGGCTAGATTGAAATACCAAGTATTTGGTTCTCCTAGGCATTTCATCGAACACCTCTTAGGCGAGAAATGCATACAAGTCTAGATCTTAGTTAGCTACTCTAAAATCTAGCATTAAGCACACTAAATCTTTTGGAAACCTAATATTAGCTATCCCTAACACCATATCACAACATAATCTAAGTAGATCTAAACATCCTTGGTTCTATCAAAAAGACTACTCACACAACATAAAGAAAAAGAAAAAAGATGAAGAGAAAGAGATAGATTTCATAGATAAAGATAGATGTTTTATCCAAGATACAAACTTAAAAAGAGAGACTCTTGATCCAAAAGATCAAGAGAGAAAGCATAAAAACTCAATCTTGAAGAAGGAGAATAGTTGTAAAAGTCTTGGATACATAAAACTAGGTTAGAGGGGTATTTATATGTGAAAGGAAGCTAGTTTTCTCGTCAATGTTGCCTGGCATCGACCCAAGGAAGGCTGGCATCGACCCCTGGGTCGATGCTAGACCACGTTGGGCAGCAAGACTGTCAAGGGAAGCCAGCATCGACCCAATGTTGGCCAGCATCGACCCAGAGGTCGATGCTAGACCTTCTTGCAAGCTTGTAGCTTGTTTCTTCTCCATTTTCTACCCTCCTTTGATTCCATATTCTTCCATTGCTTCTAGCCTTTGAAACCCCTTAATTCTTTGATATTTTTGCCTCTAGAATCCATCATTTCAAGCTCTCAAATTTATCTCCAAAGATTGTACCTACAAATGCAAAGAAGATGATATGCAAATGCAATATGCTCCTAAACTATACTCTAGACTTAAACTAATGCATTCTAGGACTAATATGCAATATTTACAATCTAAACGCATCTAAAACATTAAAGAAATGAGCTTTAGAATGCATAAAAACCTATGAACATCAACTCCCCCCAGACTTTTCCTTTGCTTGTCCTCAAGCAAACAACAAAGATCAAATCCGGAAGCGAGGTTTGAAAACGAGAATCTAAGCCAAAGTATGCCTAGAAATGCCTTCAACCCAATGTCCTAAAGAATAGTATTATAGTGCATATATCATGAAATGCCTTCGCCATACACGTCACAAGAACTACCTCTAGGCACCTAAGTTAAATATCCACATACCATCTTATCCACCTATCCCTCAATATTTAATTAAGCTCATGGAGTGCGGTCTTTACTTATGGGCAAGAAGTCTCAACCCATTTGGCTTGGAAATAAAAAGGGGATGGATATTTAAAGAAGTATTTAAAGGAGGTTTCACTCAATTTTTGATGGTGGTTTTCTCTCAAAAACAACTAATGCAAGACATATGGCAAAATCAAGGTAGTAGCCGAAAAAATTATGCATACAAAGCTATTGCTTCCACTAGACTACGAATCTCGATTCCTATTTATTACCCACACTACCCAGATGTGTTTCCCTTCTTAAGGCTTTAGAGATTGAAACCCTCATATGCTCTTTCTTAGTAAGATTCTCAAGATTTCCAAATGAGATTTTGAATAATGGTGTTAGGCTCTAGAGGTTCAAGCATCATAATACTATGTAAATGGTCTTGAATAATGGTGTTAAGAAACTCCCAAAGAGAATTGTTGGAAGGGTCGTTGTCCTAACCTATTTACGTTGGAAGCTCGCCATGTGTGTAAGGAAGAGTACCGCTATATTGATGTTCAAACCAAAATCATCATCTTCTGCATATTACTTCCAATGTTCCAAATCTTGAATAATGGTGTTAGGCTCTAGAGGTTCAAGCATCATGATACTATGTAAATGGTCTTGAATAATGGTGTTAGGAAACTCCCAAAGAGAATTGTTGGAAGGGTCGTTGTCCTAACCTATTTACGTTGGAAGCTCGCCATGTGTCTAAGGAAGAGTACCGCTATATTGATGTTCAAACCAAAATCATCATCTTCTGCATATTACTTCCAATGTTCCAAATCTTCCTTTAGCCCTCGAAATAGAAAAAGCACTTCGCTTCGGTGTACCGTGCCAAGCTCGGTCCTAGCAAAAAGCGTGTTGGCCAATAGCTTTTGGACATATTTTATTACCGGGTTTTTTTATTCTCGAAGACTTGGGATTTTCTTTTGTGAATGGTCCGTCAGCTATGAGGTCCCAAAAAGCGTTGATTTCGTCCCACTAAGGGAACTTAGCTTCCTCCGCTTGTGGTAGATCATATGCCTTGCAAACCTCAAAGATGCTCATTGAGTATTCCTTGTCCCTTATCTTGAAGTTGAGATACCCATATCTTGCCTTGGGCCGTGACGGTGCATTGTAGACAATCTTCATCGTGGCAAGAAAATCTTTCACTTCTTCCTCATAGAGGGGTTCGCTCATGTCAATCAATCATTGGAGATTCATTCCTTCAAGTAGATAGCATACTTCTTCATAAAGTCTCATAGCTTGGAATAGCCTTTTCCCCATTAATTTTGTAGGTTCGTAGTCTATCTTTTTAAAGAATCTCCTTTTTTTCCTTCTCTTCCTCGAGCTAAGAGGCATCTTTGATTTCTAAAACATTAGGTGGAGGTGTTCTTAAAACCGGGCGCCTCACGATTGGCCGCCCTAAAGGAGTGGTTTTGGGTGGCATCGATGCTCTTTTTGAACTTGTTGCTCCCTTAGAGGTAGAAGCTTGCTTGGATTTTCCTTTTTGAAGTTGAGCTCCTTTTCTACCTCTTGTGTTTGGTGCCATTATGTTTGTTCACTTAAATGATTCCTACATTGAAAGAATGTATATATGTAACTTCCAAAAATCTTATGGCTCAAAATTCTTGAATTCAAGAAGCCCAAAATTCAAAGAATTACAAATTTTCAAAGTTTTCTAGTCATTCCTGTCACCAATCCAAAACCATAGATTAAAATGGTCATATATGTCCTTAGGCTATCATTAGAGATCATTAAATCATTCAAATGCATGAAATTTTGAAAAGTTACTATTCATGCTCAAGAACACTTCAAGAACATATTTTTCCAAAATTTCCAAATAAGCACCAAATCTTCTAAACTAAGCCTTGAATCTTCATTCTCAAGCATTCACTAAGTTATTCTAACCATAAGCACAAATTATTTCAAGCTTAGAACTCCAAGATTAAAGAACCCAAGAATCTAAGAAAGCTTCACCATTTCTTCAAAATTTAAAGATTGTTGGGGTCAAAAAAGATCACGACGAAATCGATTCCTAAAAGCGTAACGANTCTCTCTTTCGGAAATGAAAATCGTGAGTGGATTATCAATTCCGAGGCTCTTTCCATCTGGTCAATCTCCTCTCAACCAAACATTGAAGCTCCGCATCAAGCAAACCATATGCGGCCGCTTCGCAAAGTCCAGTCACTCGCGGGCAACTAAACGTGAGAATAACGAAATCAACATCCGAGACCTCTGAGAGATCTCGATAAATGAGTTTCGGAGCGATAAAAAGTCACCGTAAATAACGGATAACCGTGTCCCTTCGGAAATACGAGCAATACGAACAACGGCAAGTCTAGCCGCCCGTTGGG